>VXAV01004049.1:396690-407323 GCA_013399715.1 Alectura lathami
AAAAAAAAAAAGTACATTTCCATGCTACTAAATTGTGGATTAAAGTGCAGAGAACTAAGGACTTATGGAAAAGTGTCATAACAGATAGTTTGGGGCAGTGGTTAATGTGTGTGGGTGGGAGACCTGGTGCGGTGCTTTCAGTCTGGGAGTTCTGTGGACTTTCTGCAAAGTCTCCGGGCTCAGGTGACTGCGGTTGGTTGGTTCTTTTATCTGGGATTTCAGAGAGGGTTCATGTGTGAGATGCACACAGATGCACTGCTGTGTGGTGGTTTGTCCATTGGCAGACCCAAAAAAAGGGTTTTGAAGGTGTGCGATGTCTGTACACAGCCTTTCTCATGCTTCTGTTTTATTCTATGGCATATTTTGGATGTGCTCCTGAGAAGATCTGGGTAAAAGGAAAGTTCTGCCTCAGGGTGTGCGCAGTAACTGTGCTTTTTCTCCATTTTCCCAGATCTTACGTGCTACGAAACAAACACTGATATTAAAAAAAAAAAAAAAAAAAAAAAAGGAAATGTCTATTTTTTGTTCCAGGTGCTGGTGTAAAAGATGAGGCTGCATGAGAGCAGGACCAGATCCTTCCAGGCTCCCGTCACCATCCACAATTACCCGGGTGGCCAGGTGTACGTGTTTCCCAACGGCCGCTCGGACTCGGAAGAGTCCTCGGAGGAGGAGCTCAACGTCCTGGCACTGCGGCCCAGGGGCAAAGAGCAGCAGCGGCACGGTGCTCCTCGGGACAGGGTCGGGGATGTGGTGCTGCTGGAACGAGAGATCGCCGAGGGCGATAACCTTAACAAGCTGGCCCTGCAGTATGGGTGCAAAGTAAGAGCTGTCCCTGCCTGTATTTTAATAGCCTTAAAGGCCTTTTACTAGTGGCTTAGTTTCCAGAGTTATGTGAAGGCTTGCTTCTGTCTGATGGTGTTTGCCCTGTGTATTTCATGAGGGGTCAGCATCTGGGTTAAAAGCGAGCTGGAGAAAGGCAAAAAAGAGCTCTTCAGCTCACAGCCTCGAAAGATGTCATCCCATGCCCTGCGTGACCTGGTTTCCTGTTTAGTTTGCATGCCTGGAGCGAAGCCATGATTTGTACTTATTTAAGTGAGGGCAAGAAGTGGGAAGTACAGAAGTGAGGGTGAGAGCCCTGCTCTCAAGGGGGGTACAGTTTTTGCGGCAAATTGAACAGTGCAAAGAAATTTCACGCAGATGGGGTCCGGTGTAGATTTCCTTCTTGGTTTGTGTTTTTGAAAGGTAGGAGCTTGCATACTGCAGGAAAAGGCTGCACATCACAGAGGTGGGCTTGGAGGAGAGCTGCCAAAATCCAGGTCACAGAGTCCCTGTGCTGTCAGCATGTGGGTGTCGATCGTCTCCTGTAGCGCCCCGAAGTGTGCGGCTCGGCCAGCTGCAGGCAGAGTGCGTGTGCACAGCGAATTCTCTGGAGTTGGGACATAGTGAAAAACACATCTTCTCTGTGCAGAGTGGAGAGTTGTGTAGGAAAAACTGTTGGAAAGTTTAATCACCTGATCCGAACGTTAGAGATCCCACATTGCTTAGCAGCGACAGCTGTGTTTTTCAAGCCTTCTTTATGTCCAAGCTGGACTGTGATTAGAAAGTTCCATAATGCGGACAATCGGCGGTGCCGTGTTGGGTGGCAGCAGTCGGGACTGGCTGAACTGTCGCAATGCTGTTGCGCTGTCTTGCTCAATAACACAGCTGTGAGGTGCAGCTGAAGCAAGAGGGCTTAGAGGAGTTGCACCAGTTCCTCCCCTCCCATTCCCTTAGAAACCAAACCAAAACAAAAGCCCTTCTAGGTTCTGACGGCGCTTGCGGAGAAGAGATCTGGTGGGACTGGAACTGGCCTTGATGGGAACCAGTAGGGCAGGAGAACGCGGGGCTGGAGCAGGTGGCTTCGTGCTGGTTGTGCCAAGTCACAGCCATTCGGTGAACTCGAAGGAGGAAGATCATGAACAACTCCTGGTTCATGTCGTGACAGAACTGAGCGTGCCCCTGTGACGTGACCGAGGAGGGCTCGGTCCGGCTGCTGCCGTGGCTGTCGGTCTGGGCACCCTGAGGTGGATCTGCTCCTCCTGCCCTGCCACAGGCTGCTGGGCCCAGCTGGCGGGGCGGGACCAGGCAGTGCGTGTGCTCCTCGCACAGAAACAACGCCCTGCCTCCTTCCCTCCCAGGCTGCACGCTTCTGGTCTGTTCCAGCTAAAGTGAAGAGATGCAGAAATCCTTATAACCTGAGATTTGTGTACTCCTTTATATTTTATATATTTTTTTATATTGGTATATTTGTCAGTGCTGGTGGCACTGACCAGCATTGATGTAGTTTGTATTATTTGCACAATTAAGCAGCTCCTGAAAGGCTACGAGGATGTCAGCAAGGAAGATTTGTAGCTGCAAAAATATGTGACTGTGTTTAAGAATTCCAGGATGAACTTCTTGAAATCAGTGAGAATCTGTCACTGGTTTCAGAGTCATCAGGGCCTGCCGGGGGTGGGGGTGTTGAGATAGGGCAATAAATAGTTTTGTGTGTGCTACAGACAGCCTGGCAGAGATGCAAAGCACTTCGAAATTCTCATTTTTGCTCTTGACTGTTTATAGTCTGGGCCTGCTTCTGGCATTGTTTTTAGCTGGGACAAGAGGAGCTCACTGCAGCCAAAAATGAATACAAAACTAGGCCTAAATGGCCTGCGCAGCCCAGTGCTCTTGCACTCTTCCCATCAGCGTTGTTGTTTTTGTGTGAATGCTGCTCCACTTTCTGCTTCTAGAGCTTTAGCACAACATTGCAGCTGGATTGCAGACACTGCAGGGGATATTTACTGTCCCAATAATCTGTTTTCGTTGGAGCAAAACAGAAAATTGAAGCACGGCCTCAGCTAGGAGGCTTTGTGTCTGATTGTTATTTCATAACAAAATACTTTTGGAGGGTTTAATTCCTGACATTGTGCTGAGGGAAGCTGCAAGGAGTCTGACCCAGCAGCTGAGGATTCCCTCAGCTTCAGAGGCACCAGATTGGGATCTCGATCAGACATCCCATTCTCAGATCTCTCAAGCTGTGCAGAGTAAACGTGAGGGTCAGGCATTCGTCTCCTCTCCCCCTGTGCACGGAGCCTTGCTGCCAGCTTCTTGCTATAACTCCAGTTAGAAAGTGAGAGAAAGGTAACGAAAGCAAAGAGCAAGGGGAAACGTGCTAAGACAAACCCAGCATATGAGAGTTGCAGGAGCGCTGTAGGAGGTTGTGGACGTAACGGGCCCATCTCTAACCTGCAGGACCTGGAGCACCTCTGGAACAGCTCGAAAATCTCTGCCACGCACTAAGGCAGCTGCAAACAGGGCTGGTCTCTATTTTCAGGCTGCTGCTTGTGGGCTCGTTTTGTAGCCACTTCTCGTTGCACCGCTGGTAAAGGGTTGGATCCTTTCAAACTAACACTGATGTCCTTTTTGGACCTTGTAGGTTGCGGATATCAAACGCGTCAACAACTTCATGAGGGAGCAGGACCTGTACGCGCTGAAGTCCATCAAGATCCCGGTGAAGACCCACGGGCTGTTAACAGAGAGCAGCCGGGAGCTGCGGCCGCTGCCAGCTGTGCGCCCCCAGAGCGGTGTGACGCTCGTGGACGTGCCGGAGCCTGAGGCTGGTGCCAGCGGCTCTGCTGACAGCAGACACCTGAGCGACTACTTCAGGGAGATTGACGAAAGCATCCAGGACGCGGTGCGGGCTGAGGTCCTGCCGAGCAGCGCGTACCGCCTGCAGGCGCTGGAGAGGCCACCGGCCGAGCCGGGGAAGCGGGAGAACAGCAACGGTGCAGACTGTGGGATCCAGTGGTGGAACGCAGTGTTTGTTATGCTCTTGGTAGGAATTGTCTTACCGGTATTTTATATCATCTATTTTAAAACACAAGAGAACGGCCCGGCAGCCCATACCTCCAATGCAACAGCGACCCCAAATATTTCAACGGATGGATTGGAAGGGAAATTACTACGAAACTCAGCTGTAGAAAAAAATCCTAAGGGGGAGATGCAGCCAACTACAGCCTCTCCTCCCAGCACTGAGGCCCATAAGCCAGTGACTCTGACTCCTCAAATGCAATCAGGGGGATAGCAATACAGATTCTTTATTTTTGTTTTTACAAGTAGTTGATGGATTCCTGAGCTTGACTGAACTGGAGGTGGTGTGATTTCTATGTAAGAATAAGGATGCTTTGTTGCTTATAAAGACCAACAAGCAGCTGGCTTAACATTTGTGAACTCTGTTGAGGGAAAGTATTTTGAAGTAAGTTGATTTCTTGCTTGTTTCTGGTGTTTCTTAAGAATGGCCTTGTCTAAGAAGCTGAACCCTTTACTGCTGGTGATAAAGAGTGCAGTATTAGTGTGACTGGAGAGCTGGGGGCTGTTTGTGTTTCAAGAAAATACTTCTTCCCTAGAGTAGAAGCGGGGACTCTTCTTTTTCGATGACTTCTGTCCTGCAGACTGTGGCAGACTTGGCATACCTAACCCTGAACCAACGTCCGGTTGGCTAGCTGAGGTGTGCCACGGCACAAGGACACCCGCGGCGCCTCACGGTGTAGGCTGTGGGTGATTCCAGCCCCACGTTGGGGTGGGTGACGCCAGACCTTGTCTCCTGGTGGAAGTCCTTCAGAGGCTTCTTGAGAGCTGATGTCCATGCAGGCAGAGCTCCCCGCAGAATGCTTCCTTGCGTCAGGGTCCTGCTCGTCCAGAGGCATGGCAGCAGGCGTCCAGAGTGTTGGTGGAGGAGCTGGTGAGAGCAGAGTTAGGGCTGGGGTACGCAGCGCGCTCTTCGCAAAGGTTTATTTGGTGAGGGGAGCCTGGCTGGTAACCTTTGTTTTTAAATCCATCGTGGTGCATTGCAGTCATGGAGTTGAGTTTCCTTGTTTGTAGTCCTCAAGTGAGAGAGCGCTGCTAAGTTGAATTTATTTACAAAGTCCAGCAAAGAAGCCCGATGTCAGTTTAGGTAGTCACAGAGAGACGTAGAAATCCTTTATGGGATGGGGCCTACAAAGGTGCTGTATGCTGAACAATTCTGTGAACTCATTATGGTTGCAATAAAAAGCTTCTGAGGGAATGGGAAGGGTGAATGAAGTTGTGGAGGCTTGCGATGGCCTGAGCTGTGTAGGGAGAGACAGTAAACACTACGTGCTGGAGTGAGCAGAAAATGAGGCCTTGGGGGAGTTTTGTTGCAGAGGATTGTCCTCAAAAGTTTAATAATCTGACAAACCCAGGGACTGCAGACAGAGGTAAACTCTCTCCTAGAACTAAACACAGGTATTTTTGTAGCACAGTCGCATGAAATCCATGGGGAGGGGACAAGGGGAGTAACAGGTCAGCATGGCCATTGTGTCCGTCGTGGGGACACTTGCAGGGGGCTCAGCTCCTCTCCTGCCACTGAGCTGTCAGCTGCTGCTCCTGAGGGCACTGCAGGGCTGGTGGGCAGGTGCACAGAGCAGGCAGCTTGTCCTTGCCCTTGTCTCCTCCCTGCCATTTGCTCTGTTCCCAGCAAGCTCAACAAGATGCCTCCAGGAAAACGCGCAGAATCCATTTGCAGAAAGCTGCTGGGGCAGCAGTGGCACCCGAGCTGTGCAGCAGAGGGCACTGCTGCTGCCTGGGAGCTGCGGAGGGTGGCAGCAGGGGCAGCGTTTTTAGGGGCTCCACACTGCGTTGTTGGGGTGTGATGCTGGGCCTAGCGCCTGTGGCCGTGCATCCCCACGGGCAAGGTGCTGGGTTTTGTTTTATGAAAGCCGTTCTGTTGTTGTTGCCTGAGACTGAACAGAAGTGAAGCGGGGTGAGCACTGCAGCGCTTGTAGGGATGCAGCCCCTCCCTGGCCTCAGGAGGAGCATCCTGACGGTGTCTTTTGCTTAGAACAAAAGGTATGGGGGGGAAAGGAGCATTACACAAAGCAGCAGAACCATGTGGTGTGACACCAACAGCCTGGGGGTCCCCGCAGCCTTCAAAGAAGTGCTCAGGAAAGCCTGAGGAACCTGATCTGTAAATGAGGCACCTGAAGTATCTTGTACTGAAAAAAAGGCTTCTATTTTCTTCTGTGAAGGAAAAGTATCCCTCGTGGTTGGGGAGCGGGGGATTGTTCCATTTTTAAATACAGCAAAATGCAATAAAAGCACAAGGGGCGCCTACCCACCCTAGACTGTGTTGGTTTTTTGTTGTTGTTTTGTTTTTACATTTGCTCGTTTGTTGGTGTGTGGTGGTTTGTTGGTCACCAAGTTGCTGTGTTACACAGCTACGGCTTCTTTGGGAGGAGAAGTAGCACCTAACACTGGAAAGTGTAAGCAGTCAGAACGTTGTGCTGTCCTGGTTTGTCTTGTGCCTAAACATCTGTTTTGCAGAGTGCTGACCCACTGCAGGGCTGGGCAGTGCTGCTGGCACCCTGCTGCTGCCCACAAAACACAGAGCCTGGACCAGCTGCTGCAGACACAGGAGCAGCAGCACCAGGAGGCATGAACCTGGAGAGGGGAAGGCAGGAGGTGGGTAAGTACCTCCCTTGGGGTTATAAGGCTGATTTTTTTTTTTTTTTTTTTGGGTGCAAGTATTTTGCATTAAGCTTCTTAGAGCACGTTAGTTCTGAATTTCAGCGTGCAGCGCAGGTACACATACAGACTAAAAGAACGGTGGCTGCAGTTCAAGAACAGCACTTCAGGACTGAATGTGATGAGGATTTCAGACCCTGGGGTGTGGAGGAGAAACACACTGAGCCGGCAGACGTTGTGCTCTGCAAATACGACAGAGTCTGGAGTACACAGTAAAAGCCAGTATCTTTACTTTAGTGAATGCAGGATACAAATATTTTACAACAACCTCTAGCATTTTTCTTAACCATTTGATAAAAAGTTCACTAGAATATTTATTGTATATTGAAGAAAAAACAACACATTCAGGGAAAAAATTGAGATTAACTTATTTTTTTCTTAAAAGATTCGTCTCAAGGATGGCAACAAAGTCCAGCTTGTGCCGCCAAACGGCTTATCATCATTAAACCGTGAACAGCTTCTTTGTGAACTGTTGACTACAAACATTTACCAAATACATAAATCTCTTTTAAAAAAGCCATTTTAAATATAGCAAAGCAGTGTTCTCTTGCACAGCAAAGTGAAGAAAGTTTCTACTAAGATTTAAATGTTTACATTTAAGTCTTTCTTTCACATTCTAATTCAGCTTCTTCCCATGATCCGTTGCTAGGAGTTGTCATGTTCCTTATTTACTATGTATTTCTTGTGCGCACAGTAATTCGCAAGTTTCTGGTGCATTAGTGTCCTTTAGGTGAAAGGAAAGGCTACAGCATTGTTCTCTGACAAATCCCTGATTCCCTGTGGATCTTTAAATACTACAGTGAGAGCTCAGAGGTGGAGAGGTGATTTGTCACACTAGGAGACAGAAATCTTAAACCATTCAGGCTTCAATGGGTTCAGACTAGGATTGGATTCACTTGCAACTTCAATATATTAGTTTAAAAAAAGTATTTTTCAACTGTTGAAATATCTGTGCTATGTCTTTTTTTTATTATAAAACATTTTTACAGTTCCTAAAAAAGTACGTTCCAAAGTTAGTTACTTGTTATTAAAAATCAGGATTCCCATTCGTTAACGACAGGAGATTCTCCCACTGAGAGAGAAAACTGAAAACTTCTTCTGAGTCCTGGAGGGGATTGGGCAACGCATTACAGTCCCATGAGCAGTTCTTCAGAACCTACTTTTTTTTTTTTCTTCTTTTTTTTTAATTTCCTTGGTGCAATTTCAATACAAACTAACCCTTATGTAGCTTTTTCTTTAAGAAAACAGCAATAGAACTGTTTAAAAACCTGCATAGAAATAAAGACTATAGAGATACAGTCAGCAAAGCCATCTTGTAAGGCACACAAGAAAATAGACAGTAAATGTGAATGCAGAACTCCCACTCAGATGTACAGCAAAGTTCATAGATGTGCATAAATAATGAAGAAGATCACATAATTTCAAAGCATTAAAAGGTTCTCTTTAGTGGTAAGTGAATTCAGTCGCTCTGGAAATGGAGCTGCTGCTAGAAGGTCTCATCTTCCTCCAGGCTTCTGCAGACGGTAACTGCAGGAACTGGAGGATGACTTCCAGAGAAGTGCCTGAACCCAAGGGGAACCTGCGAGCTCCCCGCAGCTACCGCGCACCAGCGAAGGCAGCTGCCTGCAGTGTGTTCTTAGCTACAGCATGGTGGGGTTTCTAACTAAACAAAAAACTTCAGGCAAAATTTCATTTTGTGAGTATCAGGGATTACTTAAAGGGGCTTCAGCAGCAAAGTGGCACTGTGGCTTTCTCCCCAGGACTACCAGCAGTGGTGAGGTTTCTGCAGACCTGCTTCATTTGGTTGCCAGTATCAAACAGCACGTGCAGGAAGCAGAGCCACATGGAGCAAGAGCCGCAAACAGATCCCTACAGGACAAGCATGCTCCCTAAAGCGGCGTCGGTTCCCCCGCTCAGGTCAGTTCTTGGCTCCTGGGACGTTGTGCTGCTCACACCCAGCTCTGACCCCTCTGAGCAGGGCCCAACCGTGACCGGGACAGTCCCCGTCCCCGCTGTCCCGCAGCACAGCCGGGCTGTGCAAAGCCCTCAGCGCCATCGGGACCCCGACCAGGGCTGCGCCAGCACGGGCTCCTGGCTTCCGTGCTCTGTGGCATGGCAGCAGCAAGGAGGAGCAGCCCGTCTGCTTCTGAGGCTTTATCCCAAACCACTTACCACTTAAAAAACCTTTTGTGCTCGTCTGATATGTGTTATTTCCCTATCATGAGAAATTAGGTCAAGCTTTTTCCACTGTTTTTTTTTTTTCCTCCTCAGAAGAGGCAGTTTCAGAATGATGCCTTAAAATGTGTTGTAGCAGATTTTTTTTATATTTATGCAGGATGAACTTAACACCGGATTTTTTTTGCCACTTTGCTATTTATATACATATATATAAAATGTATAATGAAGCTTAACCATACAGCACAGAGATTACAATTTAACGGCACACATTCACCACCAGTGAGGGGGACAACCCCTTTATACACCCTCTGAAAAATCTGGATAATAATATTAATAATAATTAAAATCCAAAGAAAGTACAGTATATTTAACAAAATAGTAAATATTAAACAGTGAATACTCTACTTAATAAGGACCTCGCCTTTTTTCAAGTTGGCGTCAATCCACAAAAATATACTTTTTAATCTGGTGAACGTACAATACATAGGTACTTACACCAAAGGTGATAATATATTTAAGATGCTATATACACAAAGAGTTTGGCTCAAATTTAAATTTACATATAAGTGTTCATGGCTTATTTTTCCCCCAAGGTTCCGCCTGCAAGTTTTTCCTTTTCATCTTTGAAAGCAAAAACTAGAAAGTCAAAATAAGATAAAACTATACTCTACAAAAAAGCTACAACATACAGCTTTGGCTTATATAAATAATTCATAGCAGAATGTGTTCAAAAGTACTGTATATAACTTTATATATAGTCTTCAATTCATTAGGGTATTGTTTTCTTTAATATAAAATATACATGAGCTAAAATCCGTTTCTATATTTTTCAAAGGTATGAACGTAAAAACAAATTTGTCAAACATATTCCAATTATAACTTAATATATTAATTTTATTTTGTTAATGTTCTATTTTCTAGGCTAATATTTTCTGAATATTTCATGCGAGTTCTCTATGTCTCTCTCACTCATTAAAAAAATCACTTCTTTGACCCAATACACTATTTTTTTGCACGTGCAAAACAGGGTTTTTGTGTTTTTATTTTTTCTAGCATCAGCCCTTCTCCATGCACCCTCTGCAATAGAGACCCATGCCAGGTTGGGTAATATAAAGGTCATTTTATGTACAGTATTGCTTTCTTCTTCCTGCTTTTCTACTGCTCTGCTGCTACAAAGCATTATTCTTAACTACGAGTAACCATACAGCTTTAATAGAACACACAGGGACGTTACTACAGGCGAGCCCTCTTGGTTTCTGCAATCTAGTGTGGTAGGATTATAATACGGGTACAACGTTTCCTTGCAAAACAGGTTATATTATTAAAACAACAAGTCCAGGTAAGTGCCAGACTAGATCAATACCTACAGGATTGTTCTCTTACATTTTACCATGGGACATCTGCAGCTATACAAGAAGTTTGTAATAAGTGCCTGATGATTGGTGTATGCTACACACACTAGCACATATATATGCACGTGGAGATATATATATGCACGTATGTATATACATATAAATATACTTATTCCATGTCCTTATTTATAAATTTAGATATGTCAGGACAGTTCCTTTTGAGAACACAAAACCGAAGAGGCGACGCCACGCGTTTATGTCACCCACGTGTCCATCCTCATTCGTTTTACTGATGGACTCTCCCTATCTTCTGCATTCGGCGGCCTTCCCAGCACCACGGGCGAGTGGAAATCGCTTCTGGGGTCTTCCCGGTCGCTGCCGTCGTAGGAGCTGCTGGAGCTGCTGAGGCTGTCGACAGGAGAGCGGCCCACCTCCTGGCGCGGCGGGGGCTGGGGCTGGGGCTGGGGCTGCTGCTGGGGCTGGGGCTGCTGCTGCGGGAACCCAGAGGGAGTTACACGGTCCCGGGGAGGTGAAATTGGTTCAGA
>VXAV01004050.1:0-24488 GCA_013399715.1 Alectura lathami
GAGAGCTGCTGTGCTGGGAGGCACCTCCTGCTCCTTGCTGGGGCTCATGGGGACCTGCGCTGCCAGCACCACCTGAGGCACCATGCCGCCTGCGGGGAGACACAAGGTGGTTTTACCTGCACTGACCCCCCATCCCCACGTGTCCCTTGTTCCCTTCTGGCATTGGGGCAAGGTCCCAGGTGGGTTCATGTTGGCATTACCTGAACCATCTGTAGGGGCAGAGGGCTGCTCCGGCTGGCCGCTAGCAGCGCTGGGGGACACGCGGCACATGCCCAGCGCGGACACGGTGGGTGGCACATCCAGAAGTATCTCGGCGCCAGGGCTGTCAGCCACGCGGGTGTTGCTGCCTGGCTCTGCCGGCTCCTGTGCCGGGACAAGGGGGTGCTTGCCCGCTGCTCCCGTGGTCGCTGGCAGGGTTTGCAGGTGAGTGAGGGCAGGACGGGCAAGCCAGCCCTTTGCTTCCTGCTGTGACCCACCGCGGTTCCCAGCCCTCCTCCCACCACGCAGGCTGCTGCAGGTTGGTGCCCCCATGACTCCCAGGCACCATGACCGAGTTGCAGCTGGACAATGACCAAGACCAAGGCGGACTCACAATGCTCACGCCTTCCCCTTGTGCAAGTTCCCCGATCTGATACACAAACCAATTGAGTGCGAACGCCTGCCCCAGCGCTGCACAGCTCGGTCAGCTTTGGGACCGGTGAGTGCCCTCATTTGCAGCTCCAGCAACCCACGCCCCAGTTTTGGATACGCAGAGCAGCTAGAAACACGCGCAGCCCGTCGCCCACCACCCAGATGGGTCTGGCTGTCCTGGTGATGCAGGTGACCCCGGCACCTACCTGGCAGCACCCAAAGTCCACACAGCACCCAGCTGCAGAGCAGCCAGTGGCACCCCATGGCGTGGCAGCCACCAGCTCCCCGAGTTGCTGCCACCTCCTCAGTGTCCGAGGGGCAGTGATGCAACGAGGCGGTTCCGCCGGTGAGCACTGCCCCGTGCCAGCCCTCCTCCAGCTGCCACCGGTGTGACGGAGATGCCACACGCCCTGCCCAAGGCACCCACAGCTCCCTGTTCCTGTAGGAATGGCTGTGCCCCAGCCTTGGGGATGTGCTGGTGCTTGGGGACACCCCCAGCCCTTGCTTTATCCATGGGGACGTTTTAAGACCCTACACAGGGTGATCCTACCGTTGGCATCGCAAGGTTAAGGGCATCTTTAGGGTCAATAACCTCTGGAGACCACTCAGCAGGCTGTGAAAGGCCACAGGATGGCAGAGGGGGGCTCAGGTCCTTGTTACCCCAGCCCCCTGCCTCCGTTCCCCTCCATTTGCTGCCAGGTCCTGGCTACGCTTGGCCAGGCAGATAACCCCTCGCACCCATAGGCCTGCTGCCAAGGAGGAACAAGGAAGGGAGCAGCTCCAGCTGCCTTGGGGTCCTGTGCTGCTTAACCCTTATCCATCCCCGTGGGCATTATACAGGCCCCCAAGCTATGCAGAGACCTGGCAGCGCTCATCACACCCCTACCTGGCCCCCAGGGACGCGCCCACCCCAAGGCACCGATGCTTCACTGCTTGGAGGTGACCTCTGCTCAGCCCAAGGGCTGCCCCCCCAAAATCCAGCCCCATGTGCTGCATAAGCCTACCTGCCCCATAGGGACCCCAGTTAGAAAGGGGCCTTCTGGGGGCTGGGGGAGCGTGCTGGGCACCCCAGCTCTGCCCTCGAAGGCGCAGGGTATTGCGCTAATGGCTGATGACCTTAATAGAGCCCTTGCGTGCAGGGGGTTATCTGCAGCCATCGGAGTGCATCCCATTGCAAACACCCATGCAGATCTGGGCCGGGGAGGGGAGGGGGGTGTGTGTGTTGTTCTCACATGGGCTGGGCCGCTCCCTGGCTTGCAGGTCACCTTAAACCAGGGGAAGGACGGCTAGACACACCTGGCATGCAACAGCCCTCCTGGACCTGGCAGGAGTAATTATGGCAAAAACAATACTTGCTTTTTCACAGGACTTATTTTAGCTTCAGGATTATTTTAAGGGGGAAAAATGAACCAGTTAAGGCGTTATGCCTACCTCACTTCATTGAGGCACACCTCACCTGGCAGCCATGTCATAACAGCTGCACATGGGGAAACTGAGGCACGGAACACCAAGCTCCCCCAGGACAGCCCAAAGCGCCTGTGCACCGGTGTCCCCACAGCACTGCCGAAGCTCCCCATCCCCACACTCAGGAAGTTCCTGAGGAGCAGCCAAGTACCATCAGCTGCAGGGAGGAACCCGCAGCCCTAAGGTGACTCAAGAGGCTGCTCCTCCAAAGCCACCATCTCCGCGTGCACACGGAGCAGACAGCACCCTGGGGACCACCAGCGTCCCACCCACACTCGCGCGTTCAGCTGCTGCAGTACCCAGGTTTGGGTACCAAGTTCCCCCCTCACCTGCGCGATGCCTCTGCGAAGCTGCACCTCCGGGAGCCCAGCTAAGGGGGTCCAACACGCGCTTAGGATGGGTTAGCACCCGCATTCGGCCCATGAAATGCCAGCTCCAACCCCCACCCCTCCCCAGCACCTGGCTGCGGCTTCGCGGTGGCATCCGGTTGCACAACCCCTTGCCATGTGCGTGGGTGGGGGCGAGATGCAGGGCTCACCGCTCCCTGCCCGGGCATGAGTCACGCAGCAGCTCCCGGCACATCTGCCGTGGGGCGCGGGGGCGGCTCGGCCTTGGCAGCAACCCCGCTGGGGGCTACAGGGGGCACCGGGGTCACCCTTCTGGGTGCCTCAGCAGCATGCGTGTATTCCTCCCGCGCACCTCGCTGCATCCCTTCGGCAGCTTCCAGGGGGCTCAGGGATGTCTGGGTCTCTGTGCGCTGGCAGAAAGCCAGGAGATGGGCACAAGCACCCTCCTCCTCTCCATAGAATATTTTTATATATATAATATATATATAATATATATATATATTAAAATTACATTTCTCTTTACAAAAACAATTCAACATCAGGCCAAGGGACAGAGCCCATCTCCAAAACTAGGGTGCAAACACCCCGGCACAGGGCCCACAACACAGTCTTGAGCACTGGGTAGGGTCCCTTTTGGGGTGCCCCCATCCCCCAGGCAAGGCTCAGTCCAGAGTCCAGCAGCGAGTGGTGAGGATCAGAGCGGGTGCTGCATGGTGGCCCCGCAACAAGACGCCTGCTCTGGGTCCGGCGATGCTCGCCTGCTCCCTGCTGTCACCGCCTGCAAGGAGAGGATGTGAGATCAGAGAGGGGTGACAGCGCCTGCATGCATGGCATGGGGGTGAGCCCTCCCCAAGAGAACGCTCATGGACCTACTTCTGCCTGGAGGAGCTGTAGGGGTCAAGAAGGTGAGAGCTGGCCTGCGCCAGGTTCCAGTCGAACATCTCCAGCACTCGGTGGCACTCCACGCGGGACTTCAGCCCCAGGCAGAAGAGCTGCTCCACCTGCAAGGGGACAGGGCACAGAGAGGGGGGTGGCAGGGGTGCCCCCAGGCTCATGGGAGCGGTGCTGCAGCATGCCGTACCTTCAGGTACTGGATGGCCCGCTGGACGTTCCAGCCGTGGTTCTGCAGGGCCGCCTGGCACTCCTCGGTGGTGACGCCATGCACCGTGTCCTGCACCTGGGAAAGGATGACGGTCACTGCGTGTCACTGGTGCCCCAGCAAGGAGCTGGGGATCAGGGGGACACTGGGGCTGCCCCCCACTGCTCTGTCCCCAGCAAGGAGGAGCTGGGCAACAGCACGGGGGAGCCAACATGGGATTTCTGCCTCCTGGGCTGGGGTGCACACCCTGGTCACTTCCCCATGCAGCGACTGCCACCTTCCTCCCCCTCCATGGGGCCAAGCTGTGAGTAGGGCTAATTTGGGTTGAAAGGGCCTTCAGCTCCCATTTGGATCTGCAATGGCACTTCTGCGCGCCTAGGGACCCCTTCTAGATGTTAAACAGAGGGAAACTGAGGCATGGGATGGGCATGCCAGGTGGCACAAGAAGCCTATGGCCACCTGCACAAAAGCCACTGTGTCCCCACTTACCAGCCGGATCTTCTCTGAGGGGCGGTAGCCATCTGGCCCATCGTAGACTATCTTCTGGAGGCTGCAGGAAGCTTTCACCAGGCACTTGGGCCCCAGGTTGCTGTTGTTGGAGGAGAAGTTGGCCTTGTAGTCAGGCTGCTGCTGTACCATGGGCCGGACAGTGGCCGTGGTGACCACACGGGATGCCGGTGCCTCCTCCGGGCTTTTGGCCTCCTTAAAAAACTTCTCGTACTTGTCCAGGTACGCAGGGCGCTCGGGTAGCAGGTAGTAGTGGGTGCTGCTGACCTTCTGCCCATCCTTCACAATGGGCAGGATGCAGGGCCCCTTGGAGCAGTCTTTGCCCTGAGCCTGGATCACCTTGGGGGTGGCATATTTGGGGTCGAGGGCGAAGCTCTGCGTGGTGGGCATGGGCTTCCCCGGAGAGGTGGAGAGGCAGGAGCAGAGGGCGGCTCGCTGCTGGGGGGAGCCCACCTGTAGGGCCATGGGGCTGGGTGTCCGCGAGGTGGGCTGCGACAGCGGATCCCGTGGGGGGATCTGAGGCGGTCGGTCCTCCTCACCCCCCGAGGCTGGCGACAGCTCCCCTGACCAGCGCCCGGGCTCGTTGCGGCGCAGGGGCCGCGGCGGGATGGGGATGCGGGGAGGGATTTGGGGTTTGTCGTCAGTCGGACAGGCAGCCGGCCCCCGGGGCACGTTGAACCTCTTCATACACTCCTGCTGCAGCTCCTGGAAGATCTCGGTGGTCTGCGTCAGGCTGGGCTGCTTGGCCTCTTTGGGGGGCAGGAAGAGGTTGTCCTCCAGCCCCGCTGCCTGCTCGCCCTCGTCCATGAAGCCGTAGTTGGTCTCACCCCGCTCACGGGCCCTGGAGAGCCCAGCTCGGCTGCCCTGCCGCCCCGGGGGGCTGTTGATGGAGCACACCTCGAAGTCATCCTCATCCTGTGCCACATCGTCATAGGCAGGCGGCGGGGGCAAGGGCCGTGCGTCCCAGTCCACCACAGGCGTAGGGTGGAGGGGCCGGGGCAGGGCTCGCGTGGGGCTCTGCGGGGGTGTCTTGTCCAGCAAGGAGAAGGCCTCCATGGCCAGCTTGGCGAGGGAGGGGGCTGTCAACTCCCCCACAGGAGAGGGGCTGGCAGAGGACACCTCCTCCTCAAAGTCGATGAGGGTCACCTCACCGCCTCCCGGTCCCTCGCTGGGCAGCCGGCCGGGCTGCCGCTCGCCCACCTTGGTGCCTGGCACGCGGGCAGAGGGCTTGGTCAGCCTCAGGCCCTTCCCTGGGCCTGGCTTCTTCAGGCAGAGTTTTCGGAGGCCAGACGACAGCCCCTCGTCCTCTTCGCTGACCGGGTCGTAGGAGGGCTCTAGAAGGCAACAGAGAAAGCTCTGAGGGTCCCACTGCGTTACCCACCAGCATACCCACCTCATGTCACCAGCTGGGGACAACCCTCCTCAGAGGTGATTCCAGCCCCCAGCTCCTTCTCAAAGCCACAGCAAGAGATCAACATACAGAGAGCTCCCCCAAACCCACAGCACAGCACGTGTGGGCGCCTGGTGGTGCCCATGCAGGCCAGCGAGGGCAGGAGGCTGCCCTGGGCGAGCACACAGCACACCCCGAGTACCTCGGAAGAAAGAGGCTGAGAGAAGAGAGAGGGCATAGCAGGGCTCCCAGAACAGCCCGACTTACTCGTAAGCAGGATTGAAGGCTGAGGCGGGCGCGGAGGCGGCTGCCCTGCAGGAGAAGAGAGAGCCCGAGAGCAGGCGAGACGCGGGGTGAGCGCGCGCAGCAAGCGGCAGCCAGGACGGTCCTTAGCGGGAGCGCGGTGCATGCTTTGTCCCCCCGCAACCGCCGCTGGCGAGGAGCAGATGCCGGTGGGCGGCCCCAGCGGATCGCGGGTTCGGGGGCTGCAGCGCTCCGGACCTCGTGCTCTGTCCGGCTGTGACTGCGTCGGTGAGCCGCTCTCCCCTGTAACGGGGAGCCCTGCCCTGGAGGCTGGGAGGGGACGAGGGGCCCGGATGAAGGACAGCGGGGCAGAGTCCAGCCTGGAGGGGCCGGGCAGAGCCGCCCACGCCGCTGGCAGCAGCGCAGCACCGGGCAGGGTGACAGCGCGCACCGGCTCCTCGGCACCTGGGGCTGCAACAAGCGAGTGGCAGCAGAGAGACAGAGCGGAGGGGACAGAGGGACAGTCCTGCCCGTCACCCAGGTGCAAGGGCACGGTTCCTGGTGCACAGAAGGGACTTTGCGCAGACGATGGGCTGGAGACAGGGGGTGAAGAGGGAAAGCCGCTTACTTTTAGCCCTTCCTGGAAGCTGGGTGGGTCTGGCAGCAGTCAGGTCCACTCCTAAAATGTCAGGAGGGTCCATGGGATTTCCCAGGTACAGCCTGTGGGGAGAAAGAAGAGAGCACCCAGGGATGAGAGGGACATTGTGCAGAGTCCTCACGCTCCTTGTGCACAAACCACGTGCTTTGGTGTATGTGTGTGCCCCTACCTACGGCAGGGGACTCATCCTGCCCCTCGCTGCGGGATGGTGACCCCACAGCCCCTCCACCAAGCACCATGCTCCACGGAGAGGCTACCAAAACCATCCCCATGACTGCTGCATGCCCATGCACTGCACCCCGAGAGGCTTTTGGCTCTACGGCACTGGTGCCATCCCAGTGTCACCCACCCCCTCTCCGGCTCCGTCACGGGGCATCGACACGCAGGGTGCTGAACTCGGGGTGCCGTAGCAGGGTGCTCGCGGGCACTGCAATGCTGCGTGTGCCCGGGGCACGGTGGGAGCAGCGCAGCGGGAGGCCCGGGCGAGCCATCGCAAGCCAGGCATGGCGAGGCAGGGAGCCGGCGCAGCCCCAAGGCCTGGGCGTGTGCCGAGCTCGGTGCGTTCTCTGCGGCCCGCACGGCACGTACCCAGGGCGCGTGCCCACGCAGCGGGGCGCGGGGAGGCCTGCCGGGGCACGAGCTGCGTCTGTGCGCCCGGCGCCTCGCCGAAGCGCTCTGGGGGGCCTTCGGCACAGCCCCCGGCACTGAGAGCTGGGGGTCAGGCTGGGAGCCTGGGTACCGGCAGAGATGAGTTGGGGCTGGGTGCTGAACCGTCGCGGGGATCGTGATCCCGGGGTGAGCTGGGTGCAGGAGCTGGCTTGACCCAGCGGGAGCTTCGCAGGCTTTGATGTCGTACCCTGCCACCCCAAACTGCCCTCCCATGTCACCCCCCCAGCCCTAGAGCTGGCAGAGACCCCACATTAAGCAGCGTGCCCCTGCCCACAGCTTCCCGGGCTGTGCTGCACCCTGGGGTGCAGGGTCCCGGTGCCAGGACCTGATGTATGATGTCCGGCCCCATGGTCACCCAATTCTGCCCCAGTTCTCCTCTCGCCCTGCTCCTACTACAAACCAAACAAGGTCAACTCTTGATAGAGCATGGGGGAAAAAAAAAAGGATAAAAAGGGTTCGGGTGGATTTTTTACATATTTTGCTTTTTAAGAGCAAACATGCCGTCAAAAGCATGAGGCCAAACTGCACCCTCACACTGACTGCCCTCCAAACATATGATGAAAGGAGAGAGGCTAGCAGCCCTGGGACCCCCCAGAATTACTGGCTGTGACATGGTCACCTCTAGGGTGACGTTTCCCCCTTCTTGGTGCTGCGAAGTGCCGAGGGGCTGCAGGGCTGGGAGCAGGAGCTCCGTGCCCAGCCTGGCCCCATGCCCCGGCACAAGCAGCCCCGCCAGTACAGCTCCACTGCCCCGCACTCCCGACCATGCAGCACCCGACCCCGTTAGTGAGAAGAGGCAAGGGGGTTAGTCAAGCTGCGAGGACCCTGCCCAGAGCCACCATCCCCAGCACAACAGGGAGGAAGAGGAGTTTGAAGGGAGGAAAGCCAAGCTGCGGCTCGCTCCTGTAAGGCAGGGGGAGGCAGGGGGTGCAGAGAAGACAGAAAGTTTCTTACTCATCAATTTTATCGGGAAACCCCCAGCACTGCTGAGGGTTGGTGTCTCCATGGCCTGTGTGGATGAAGCTGTTTTTAAGCGGCTGGCTGATGTCGTGGGCCGACAGCCCTGCCACCGAGGTCACCGTGTTTCGGGGGAACTGGCCCACTTTTAGGGTCCGCTTATTCTGACCCCGCCACCAGTAATTCTCGGCCCTAAGGAACAAAAAGGACCTCGTTACCGACGGCGTGGGAGGACGGTGAGACCCCAGGGTGGCGGTGGGAGGGGGACAGCCCTGCCCCAGTGACACGGGAGGAGGCAAAGTGACTCACCCGAGGTCACGCAGGCAGGTGGTGGCACAGCCGGGGAGGGTGCCCAGGATCCTAACCCTGCACTGAGGGTGTGCTCTGCCCCCCACCCTGCACCCCCACGTGCCAGGTGCTGAGAGGGGGCAGGATGCAACCCACAGGGCATGTGGGTGGTGAGGAGCAGAGCTCCCCCAAAGACATGCCCCTTCTTAGCCTCAGGATGCACAGGAGCCTTGGGGTGACACCTGCATGGAGCTGCTCGCTGCTGGCTCCTCCCATGTCCCATGTCACCAGCGACAACACAAGCAATAGGCGTGGGACCAAGCAGCTTGGATGGTGCTGTTGAACCCCCAAATATCCGAGCCTCCGTGGGGTGGACTGAGGTGGGGACGCAGGGCTGCGGGGTCTCCCTTGCTTCCTTCCTACGTTATGGTCGAGCCCCGTGCAGGGCGAGCTGCCTGCAAACAGCCTGGCGTGGATGGGGGGACCTGGGCTGTGAAACCTCCTGGGGCCACCCTGGGGTCCCAGCATAGCCCGGGGTAGGAGCAGCCTGGCTGCCCCAGAACATAGCCACCACCGGGGTGGGACAGAGCAGCGGCACTGCCTTAGGGGAGAGACCAACACAAGGAAGGGCCCCGCGGAGGGCACCCCAAACAGCACCCCCAGCCTCTCCCCATCCTGCGCCCACCATGTCCCCTTCCTCCCCATGCATCAGGGGACCCCCACGGTGCCGGGGGCTGCCCCGCTTTCCATGGGCAGGCAGCAGAGCCACGCAGGAGATGGCATAGCTGCTGGCGGTGCCAGCCCGGCGAGGCTGGCACAGCCCTGTGGTTTCCTGGAGTCACCTGTGAGTCACCCACAGCCACTAGCTCAGCCCTTTTCCTGTTTACCTTCCCCGCTCGCCGCCAGCCAGCCGCATTACTCAGCGCCGGGACCCCTCGGTGAGCCCAGGGCAGAGCCCAGCCGGTACCGGGCACCGTCCCTCACCCGCAGCACGCCGGGGCTAGGGGCCGGGTCCCCTCCTAGGAAGTCTCCGCTCTTTTCCCAGCTCCCAGCAAGGCCCCGGAGGGATGCTGTGGCCAAACTGGCTCCTCCGCTCCCCTAGCCCTGGTGCTCAAACCCCCGGTACAAACCTGCTTCATCCCCCGCTTCCCTGTGGCGCCCACCCCAAAAGCCCCCTCCCTAGGCCCGCGGGGCTTTCAGGTAGGTCCTGCTGCTGTGCGCACGAAGCCGGGGGCCCCTTCCCCTGCCCACACACACGTACGCACACCCGGCGCTTGTTCAAACAACACGCAGGGGCTTGAAAAGGGGTGGGGGGTGTTTACGGTGCCCCGGGCGGCCTCGCCGGGGCCGGATGCAGCCCCTGAAGGAGCCCCCCGCCTGTCTTCCCCTCCCTGCCCTGGCAACCAGCAAGGGGCAACCGCTCCTGGGGAAACTGAGGCACGGGCTGAGGGCTCACGGCTCCCGCCTGTTAGGTCCCCCCCCGGTGTACCGGCGGCCCATGAAGCTCCCACCACCCTGCCTGCGCCCCCAGGGATGCAGAGCCCTCCTGGGCCAGCACCCCCAAACTGTGCCCGCGTGGGGAAACTGAGGCAGCAGAGGCGGCACCCCATCTCCCCCAGCACCCCGCGCTCCCAGCCCATGTTCCCAGCATGCCAGCACCCCTAGCAGGACCAGGTACCCCCCGTCCCTCCCGCTGTGCTCCCGCCGCGCGGTTCACCTGGGGCCGGCAGCGGGGTGATCCTACCAGGGCAGAGCGGGGCCCGCAGCGTGCCCGTGATGCACCGGGGACGATGTGCGCGCACTGGCGCGGCCGCGCCGCCCTCCGCCGCTCCTTCCCTCCCTCCCTCGCTCCGCCGACGCTGCTTCCCTTCCCCTCCCCTCCCCTCCCTGCAATTAAACCGCCAGACCCTGGGCAAGAGTCATCGGCAGCAGCCGGAGAGAAAGCTGGTCCCTCCAGACACACAAATCCGGCCTGATTCACCTCCGGGCCGTGACTAAACGCAGGGATCCAGCCCCAGGGGAGGGGGGAGAGGGAAAGCAGCTCCTTTCTCTCAGGCTCCACCCTGCTATGGGGCCAGATGGGGGGCTGGCACCCTGTGCGCAACTGGGGAAAAGGACACTGGGCATCTTTGGGGGCATCCCCTGCTGTCTCCAAGCAGTGCAATAGGGCTGGAGGGGTACAAGGACCCTTGGGGTGATGCTGCTCTGAGCATGGGCATCTGGGGAACGTATGTTACCCCCCGCCTTAGTCTGGAGCCATGGGTCCTGGGACCCCTGGGGCTAGGGGACAAGGGCATCCAGCACGGATGGAGCAGATGGTAAGCAAAGTCTCTGGTGCAGGCAGAGAGGCCATGCCATGGTGGCACCAAGCCCCTGGTGCCTCTCTGGTGACGGTGGCACGTACCCGCTGCTATCAGCAGGGAGCGGCCCGGTGCGTGTGGCTGCCTGGCAGGCGTTTTCCCAGGGCAAGGCCAGGGCAAAGCAACGAGTGCAGTGGGGTGAGTCAGCAGGGACAGGTGGCACAGGGACAGCCACGCTGCCCACAGGCACGGTGGGCACAAAGGCCCCCATCCCCACCCCACCCCTGCTCCTTGCAGCTCTGCCAGTGCCCGCAGGCCCCCCCCAGTTCTTGGGTCCCCATCTCCACGCAGACTAGCTGCTATTCTCCACCCAAGGGGCTGTGCATTATGAGGCTGGGACAGGCTGGCACCCAGCCCTCCCGCCATGCAATACCTGCCCTCGATGACCGTGATGATATCGTTCATCTGGATGTGCAGCTTGTCAGGCTCCTCGAAGTCCTGCAGGGCCCTCATGTCGGTGGGCTGGGCCTGGGGGGACAGCAGGGGTGAGCACACGGGGATGCAGCATACCCCCATGTCCCCAGCTTGGCGATACCCCTAACTCTGCCCCTCCCACCTGCCTACCTCCACCAGAAAGTCCCGCAGGGCCACAAAGGTCGGCCGGTCCTCAGGCTTGTGTGCCCAGCACTGCAGCATGACGTTGTAGATGTCCTGGGGACAGTCCTCGGGCCGCGGCAGCCGCTCGCCCTCCTTGTCAATCTTGTGCAGGATCTGTGGGGGCAGGCAACAGCATTATGGGGTGGTGGGTGTCTAGGGAAGCCCCGAACAAGGGTGCCAGTCCCAGCACACCCACCTGGCTGCCATTAAGGCCAATCCAGGGCTCCTGCCCGTAGGTGAACATCTCCCAGAGCGTCACCCCAAACATCCAAGTGTCGCTGGCGTGGGAGAAGGTGCGCGTCTTCAGGCTCTCAGGAGCACACCTGAGTGGGGAAGGATGTGAGCATCAGGAGGGGCTGGGCACGGACCCCCAGCTCCCCCTCCCCAGGTGTCAGCACCCGAGGGTGCACCCTCAGCTCCCCCAGCCCAGGCTCACCAGGCGAAGGGCACCTTGCGGTGCTCCTGCATCACGTAGTGGTCATCATTTTTGGGCAGGGCTCTCATGAGCCCGAAGTCTCCGATCTTGACCAGCTCATTGGAGGCCAGCAGGATGTTGCGGGCGGCCAGGTCACGGTGGATGAAGCGCTTGGACTCCAGGTAGGCCATGCCCTTGGCCACCTGGATGGCGTACTGGCACAGCGTGGAGATAAGAAAGTGGCCCTGGTTCTTCCGCAGGCGGTCCAGGAGGGAGCCCAGCGGGGCCAGCTCCGTCACCTGGGCCATAGGAAAGGGATGGCAGGGTGGTCAGGCTGAGGCCACCCCATTTTGGGCTGCTTTCTGGGCCCCTCATGCCCCTTGTGCAGACAACACTGGAGGAAAACTGAGGGCATGGAGCCATCTGGCTCACTTTGTCCTATAGCATAGGATCACTGGGTTGTGGGGCGCGCTGGTAGCAGAAGCCAAGGGATGGGACTGGTCCCACTGCCCCCCCAGACTCACCATCTTCATGGGGTGGGAGAGCACCACGCCGTAGAGGCGGATGAGGTTCTTGTGATCCAGGGAGTGCATGGCGTTCACCTCGCGGATGAAGTCGTCCAGCACCTCCGGCTGGCTCAGCACGTCCGTCTTGAGACACTTCACGGCCACGTTGAGCTACGGCCAGAGCAGGGGTGAGCCACAGAGTGGGAACAACACCTTCCCGGGGCCCCCCCCCACCATGAGCAGCACCGCTGCAGGGGTGTTGGCACAGGCGCATGCCCCTCACCGTCTTGCCGGCGGGCGTGCACCACTCGCCACGGCGCACGACGCCGAAGGAGCCATCGCCCAGCTTCTCGAAGAGCGAGAGGTCCCGCTCCCTGATGAGGCAGGTCAGGGAGTGCTGGCCTCCTGCGTCCGGGGGGGGCGGCGTGGGAGGCTTGCGGAAGGTGCTCTGGGGCTGGGGCGGCAGCTCCGACTCAGGACGCTTCCCGCTGAACACCTGCAGGGTGTGGAAGGGTGAGATGCGGGCACAGAGATGCCTGCCCACCCCTCAAATCCTTGGTAGCGGCCTGCCTCAGCTTCCCCTTCCCAAAACGGTGACAGCTCATTGGGTGCCAGGCAGATGGGCCACCCCGTCCACCTCACTGGGTCTGCCAGCAAGCAGCGCTGGCAGAACGCCTGCCCAGGCTGCACACTCCGGAACCTGATGATGACCCCAACTGGTGTTTCCCCAGGGCAGGCTCCTCCAACTGGCTGCGTGCTGAGCAGCAATTCGGGATGGAGGGAGGGAGGCTGCCCTTTGATAGCCAGAGGTCCCTGGGCACTCCTTGGCTGGGCTGTGGCCACACGATGTGCCTGGGCCCCGTGCCAAGAGAAACCTCCAGCGTGGTGACACATCGCCGCACCGACGTGGGCCTTGCGACATGCGCCGCTGCCACCACCCCAGCTCTGCCACTCGCCCTCTGCTACTAGCCCAGAGGGGACAGAGACAGGCTCTCCCTGCCTCTCCTCGCCACCAGGTCCCCAGCTGACACCGAGCACATTGCCCATGCAAAGGATCCATCCTGGCCCTGGCTCACAGCTGGGGCAGCTGGCACCTGTGCGGGGAACGTGGGGGCTGGGACAGGCATGTGGCTGGGGTGGGAGGTGGCATTTCTCTGCCCAGCGCAAGGCTGAGTCGCCTTCTATTAAAAGCCCGGCACAGCACGACTCGGCCCAGATGAGTCACAAAAGGGAGAGGCCAGGACCCAGTGCCCAGCTGGCAAGCACATGGGCCTTTTGGGGGTGCAAGGTGCCTGGGGACACATCGCCACGTTTGGTTGGGGGTGGGGGGGGCACATACATGCGTCCCCGTGTTCCCTGCCCTGCTGCTGTAGGGCACTGGGGCAGGCAGGAGGATGGACAGCGCGGATGCAGCCCACAAGGCTGGCTGAGGCTCTGCTAGTAATTAGCTTTGAACTAGTTTCCTGGAAAAAGAGGCAAATCACGCGAGGGGGATGAATTTCCTGAGTGCTGCCCCCAGCTGGGAAGTGACCCAAGAGCTGTGCGGGGCCAGGGCGTGCTGGCTGCCCATGGGCCGGGCAGGGTGACAGCATAGGCAGGACACGCGTCCCTCTCCCTGCCAGCCCCAGGGCCGGGGCTGGCCCCATCCCTCTGGTACCCTGGGGACTTGCATTGGGAGGGATGGGTACTGCAGAGGGCTGAGGGAGCCATGCATAAAGGAGGTGGCAGAGGGACACACAGACACCCTCTCCATGCACGGCACCAAGCCGGTGCCACCCCTCTGGCGTGCCTCAGTTTCCCTCCCTGTCCCTCTCCCGGCTGTACCTTGCTCATCCAAGATTTCCGCTTGCACATGGCTTTCCTCCGCTTCACCGCCTCCCACAGCCGCCGCTGGCCTGCAGGACACAGAGACTGTCACTGACACAGGGGTCCCCTCCCGAGAAGGGCTGCCCTCAGACCATGCGTTCCCCTGGGCTCCCCAAAAGATGCAGCCGAAGAGGGCTACAGGGAGAGGTCTGGGGGCAGGATGTACGCACCAGGACGCCCCATGCCAATCTTCTCCAGGTCCTCATTTTTGACGTACTCGAAGTGGGAGAGGCGGGTGACGTTGAGCTCGTCCCGGATGCGCAGGAAGTACTGCTGCAGCTGCAGCTCGGTCAGCAGCTCCAGCAGCCAGTCCGTGCCCTCCTCTGACTGCATGCTACAGCTCAGCTTCTGTGAACATGACGATGGGTTAGCGGGGACCCTGCCCTGCTCCCCTCTGCTCCCAGGGGCCCGTCCCTGTCCCACCCACGGACCAGAGGTGCCGGAAGCTAGGGCTGCTCCCTGCCCTAGCAGAGAGGTGGGGATGTGAGGGATACTTGTGGGACTCCTGCACAGCCTGTTCCTGGCTCACTAGGGCGGTTGGGAGAGGCACAGGCTCCTCTCCCCATCAGCAGGACCCACAGGGAAGAGCAGAGACCCCACTGCGTCCACAGCCCTAATGAAACACCAGCCTGTGCCATCTGCCCAGCGCAGGCTGCACCCAGGCAGCAGTGCCAGGGATGGAGAAGGGGCAGAGCCCCAAGGTATGGCATGGATGCCCCCAGTGCTGGCCCCAAGCAAGGGGAACCTTCCCACTGTAAGACGTAAGGGACACCCCATGGCTGGCACCACACACGCACACGGGGCACCCCACGCTTGGCACCCTGCCTGCCAGGCTCCCTGTGCCCAGCTGGAGCAGCTGAGGTGGCAGCTGTCCCCCGCAGGGACAGACACCTCAGTGCTGCCTCAGTGCCCCCTGTACCCCCACACACAGCCCA
The DNA here is from genome assembly GCA_013399715.1 of Alectura lathami. Lineage (NCBI taxonomy): Eukaryota > Metazoa > Chordata > Aves > Galliformes > Megapodiidae > Alectura > Alectura lathami. Next base: position 14,932 of record VXAV01004050.1, read on the forward strand.
GCAGGGGAGGGACAGAGCACAGACACACGGCTCTGCTATAGGGTGGTGGCACAGAAGGGGACAGATGGGGACACAGAGTCGCAAAGGATGTGAGCATGCAGGGAATGACGACAGGGTCCCTGGGGTGTCACAGTGCTGCCAGCATCCCCCCCTGCCATGCCAGGGCACGGGGCCCACCCTCACCAAGGGTCTCCGTACTCCCCCAGATGTGTCCCTTGCCACGTTGTGCCCCTGCCTGCTGTCCCCTCTCTCCCTCCCCGCTGAGACCGCAGCCTTTCCGGGAATGGACCCGGCTGGGAAGGGACCGGGCTCTGCCTCCCGCCTCCAACAGCCAGAGGGGACGTGGGAAAGCCCCCGGCCCGGCCCCATGGCTGGGCAGCCCCCGCCATCCTCTCCTCTCCCCCGGGACACACACGACGTGACTCCTGGCCCCCTCCCCGCAGCCAGCCCTGCGCTCGCGTCGAGGCCTCGTCACCGCGACCGCAGCCCTCGGCTAAAAATACAGCGGGCGCGGCACACGGCCGGGCACGGGGCACGCGCGGGCACCGTGGCCAATGGAGCCGGACACCGGTGGGGGGGTGACGGCCACTTACTCGGTAGACACGGAAGCGGGTCAGGAATGGGAAGGAACGGCGCAGAGTCTCGAAGCGACGCATCCTGTTCGGCTGGTCACCGGGCACGCGGCCTCGGCCCCGCAGCCAGCCGTGCCCAGGGCCCCCCTGCGCGACGTCCCCTGCGCGCTGCCGACGTCCCCAGGGCTGAGCGAGCTCAGTGGAGCCGGGGGACCCGCGGGGCTGTCATCGCAACTACGGCCCGGCTGGGCGACGGCCTGCTGCCCGTCCTCGCGCTGCTCGCTGCCACCCAGGCGCGGCCACCCCATAAATCCCCCGGCGCGGGCAGGGGGCTTGGGGCATCCCCACAGCACGGAGGCCAGCGGCAGGACGTGGGGCTGCGCCTCTCCTCCTCCTCCTCCTCCTTCCGTCGTACTCTCCTTCCCGGCCGTCCTGCCCTCCCCTTCCCGAACGCAATCGGGCCGGGGCCGGAGCAGAGCGGCAGCGTTGGCGTTTTCCCCGATCGGTGCCCACGGGCTCGCAACCCGGAGGCCGCTTTCTGCGGGGCCCTGCCCGGCCGGCAGCGGGACATCGAGCGGCGGCCCGTCCCCCCCAGGAGGGTTTATTTTAGCTGCGCGTTGGCCTGGCGCTGGGCCGTGAGCCCAGGGGGCCGGGCTCCGATCAATGTGCTGCTTTCTCCCTTGTTCGGCGGGCGCTCGCGCCGGCAGCTGCACCGCCTGGGAGACCGGACCCCCCGGCTCCCATTGCCATGGAAACTCGCTCCGGCCTTAGGAAAAGCTCCCAGGCCTCAGTTTCCCCCCTCAGGAAGCAAGGCGGGAGGGGAGACATCCGGCCCCGCGCTCCCAAAGGGAAGGCGGCGGGCGCGACGCCAGGGTGATGGGCACCACTGCCAGCTTCGCCCCGTGGGCCAGAAGGGACGGCAGGCGTGCCCCTGGCCCCACACACACCTAACCCGGGTGCCAGTCCCCGTGGGGTGCTGGGGGACGTGGGGACAGTCCCCTCCACGGCCACCGGTGTCCCATGGCTGGCTCCTCTTCCTGGTGGGGCCAGGGCCAAGGGCTGGCACCCGAACACGGGCGCGTTGTCTGCTGGCGGGCTCCTCGCAGAGAGCAGCTGCCTGCACCGGCAGCCACAGCGTGAGAGAGGAAGGACCTCTCCCACCGTGGCCCCCCCAAATCGCCCGTGCTAGGCTCCCCTGCTGGCAGGGGATGGGGCAGGCAGGGAGCCCTGCACTAGGGCCATGCCTGAGGAGCCTCCGCGGTGGCTTCCAGCGCTGGGATCCCGGCTGGCACCCGGTACAACAGCCCCATTGACCAGGGAGAGCCGGGCACAGCGCCCTCGGCACCAAGCTCTGCCACGCGCCAGCTCCCTGGCCCCGGGTACACCAGGAATGCGGGGGGTTCCCTGTCCCACACCTGCGAGCAGCCCCCATCAGTCAGGGCTGGCACTCACGCTGCCTCTGGCACCCCCAAAAAAGGCTACCCAGTTCAGTTCCCACGTTGGGAAGACTGGTTTGTGTAGAGTTTCCCAAACTGCGAGGGTCTCTGCCTGCGCTCACTGCACTGGGAGACTTCGTGCCTCAGTTTCCCTCCCTGCAACAGGTCCATGCGGACAGGGGCAGCACCGCAACCTCCGCTCCAAGCACTCCAGCAAGGCGGGGGGCACCGTCCCCAAAAGCTGTGGGACACAGGCTCCAGCCACCACCGCCTGGGAGACTGCAAAGAGCCACGGTGCGGGGGGCACGGGGACCGGCAGCACAGGGCAGCCGCGGAGAACAGGTACCCACGCACACACCTGCAGCGCTGGGGATGCACCCTACGTGCACGCACGCTCATGCACAGGCGGTGACGACTCTCACGTGCACCACAGGACCACACACACGCAACCCTGCAACCACACGCACCACGCACACACCCTGACACGTGCATGACCGCAACCACACCTCCTTCCCCTATCTCCCCCTCCGTCCGGCGTGCGCTAATGGCACCCAAACACATCACCTCCGCGCACCCCCCCCGCAGCCAGAGCCGTGCCCGGGCGCACGTGCACCAACACCCCGAGCCCTGCGGCAGCAGCCCACCGCCCACCCTGCCTGACGCACACCTGGCTGCGCGCCTGCACCCCGCACACCCACCCCCGGCACCGCACACGTCACGTCTACCCACAGGCTCACCCCCGGCCGGAACACGCGTTGCCAGCGAACGCCCTCCCGAGGTGACACGCAGGGCTGCAAACACACCCCCACAGACATCTCGTACAGTTAGGGCTGCCTGTGATGACACCCCGACACCTCCACCTGCACCCCCAAGGTATCTGCTTACACCCCAAGCGCAGACCAGCTACATCCGTACCGCCGACACCCCCGTGCCCGCACTACCCATACGTGCACTCCCCTTCTCCATCTCCCCGCACCAGGAGGTGCCTCAGTGGGCACATCCTGATCCCACGCTGTCCATGCACCCCCATCCCAGGCTCTCACCTTGGGAAACTGAGGCACGGTGGGTGAGCAGCACCAACACACCAGCCAGCTCCCCTGGGGGGCAAAGGGGCTGCTCCCAATTTGCCCAGAGTCACTGAGGGCAGCAGACATGGGTCCCTGCCAGGGCAACGGTTGCCTGAGTAGCCACCGGCCACCCACGCTGGGCACCATGCCCGCCCTGCTGCAGCCTCTCCATCCCCAAACCAGTGCCAGCACCAGCTGAGCCAAGCTCCTGTCATGCCACCGAGCAGCGCCAGGATGGGATGGCATGTGCCGCTGAGGGGCACCTCAGTCCCCATCCCAGCACTCCCCCCCCCCAGTGATACCATTCCCCCCACCGCACGCTGTGACTCAGTTTCCCCATCAGGAAGGAGCAGCCAGCCCTGCTCGTGGGTCAGGACAGGAGCGCAGTCATGCAGGGTGGGTGCTATCCCCATGCCACTCCCGCAGGGTACTGCCACAGAGGAGAGATGCCATGCAGGGGAGCATCACTACGAGCCCCCCCACCCCATGCCAGCCTTCAACCCACAGAGCACAGCAGGACCCAGCCCCTCTTGGGGTCACTGGGGGGAACATGCCACCGCTCCCCTCGTTTCCTCCCGCACTGACCCGCCGGCACGGCATGCCCATGGTGACGTCCTGCTGGGGGGGCAGCCCCGAGCGCCCACCACCGGGCCGTGGGGCTCGCAGCCCAGTGCTGTCCGAGAGGCTGTGGGGCAGGGGGCCCAGCATCTCCTCCTCCTCCTCGGCGCTGCTCAAGCGCTGGTAGTCGCATCTCTCGCCCATGGCAGCCGCGGCGAGTGGGGGGCTCTGCGGAGATGCCCGCGCCTGCCTGGGGGCGGTGAGGGCTGGAGCCGGGCGCGGGATCACATGGCAGAAAGTTGCTGCAGTTCCGGAAAACAGCGAGAGGGTGAAGGTGACCGCAGTGATGGAAGGGAAGGGGAGGGGGGGGTGCGATGGATGCAGAGGGGAGGGGGAATAGAGAAAGTGGCAGCCCCTTGGCTGCCCATCCTCACCCCAAGCCCTGGCATCGCTGTCTTCCTCCCAGATCTGCAGCCTGCCTGTCCCCCCAGCAACCGAGCGCGGGGGCGGTGGCACTGGCGGTGGCATTGCCGCCCGTGCTGGCAGCCCCCATCACCACGCAGCCTTCATCAGGTGGAAGCGAGCAGCCGGGAGCATCACTCGGAGGCAAGCAGGGAGGCTATCGGGGTACGGTGCCCATCCCTGGAGAAGGGGGGGAGCGCAGCATCCCCAGCATCCCTCCTGCTGCGGGCACCCCCGTGCCGGCAGAGGGGGAAGGGATGTGCGGGGAAGATGGCTGCTCCGCAGCAAGCGGCAGCGCTGGCGCAGGCTCGGCAGGGCAGGGAGCGCAGCTGAGTCCTGGCGTGATGGGGTCTCGGGGGGGGGGAGCACGCCGGGAGGATTTACCCTGCAATAACCCACCCCTAGCATGGAGCTGGGGGGTTCCCGAGATGCCGCTCGTGCCTGCAGCCCTCCCGTGCCATACAGAGCCGCAGTGGGAGCGAGTGGCGCTGGGAAGTCACCCCCTGGATGGGGAACCTGTGACCGTCCCATTGGAGCCACCCTTGCTCGGCTCACAGGAGGCTGAGCCCCTCAGATGGGGCTGCAAGCCGAGGAAGAGGCAGAGGCTGGGGGCCCTGCAGACCCCCTGTACCTGCCTGTGCCTGGAGGCACTGCACAGCCCTGGAGACCAAAGGTGCCTGGTGCTGCCGCAGGGCACGGTGTCCCATCCCGTCCCCCAGAAACACTGCTCTGTAACCCCTTCTCTCTTCCCCTGAGCCACCCACTACTGACCTCCCTCCTATCCCCTTGATCCCCCCTCCACGCATCCGCAACCCTGGTTAAGCTGCGGGGTGACACCAGGGTGCCGCGCACTTGTGCCCCACAGGAGGCACAAGCCCACCCTGCCCCCCACGCTTCCTGGCACACCCCATACCCTGGGGGGCACTGGCCCTGGGGAGGGGGTAACCTCTCCGAGGCCCCTCCTGCCATACCATAGAGGTGAGCTCAGCCGCTGAGCGGAGCCCGCGGGCGCGGGGCGGGGGAGCAGCCAGCCACCCCCGCGTGGCCTGCTGGCGTCACCACGCTGGCACGCCGCAGGCCAGTGACTGATGCACGTGCTATGCCACCTTCCCGCTGGCCCCAGCCGTGCCATCCGTGTGGCCTACCCCCAAAAGAACCTTCACCCAGTGCAGGGTGGAGCGATGCTGTGGGGCCCAAGTGCTGTTCCCACAGCCCAGGGTCACCATGTGCATCCTAGCCAGGCTGTGTGGGCAGCATGAGCCCTGGGATGCCGCTCCCCTAAATGCTGTGTGGGGAACCAAACCCTAAATGTGGGGCTGGGAACCGAAACCTAACCCCAGTACCCATGGACCCACAGATCAGCCCAAACCCAAAGCACGAGGTCTCCGCAGTGGGATGCGCACCATCACGCCTGCCCACAATTCCCACCTCGGGGGGTTCCCACCAAAACCACGGCCACTGACCCACCCACGGCAGTGACAGTCACGCTGACCACAGGACACCCTCCCCACCGCAGGACACCGGACCTCCCCATCCCTCCAGGCAAGCCAGCGTCACACCTGTCCCTGCATCCCTTTCAGAGTCTCCAGGGAGTGGGGCAGCAGCATCCCCCCATGCCCACCCCATCACCCCGAGGACCTCCGAGCCCCGAGGCAGGGCAGCCCCTCCCACAGGGCCAGGCTCCCCACTCACCTCCAGCACAGTGCATTGCCTCGCCTCTGCTCACCGTCACATCTGGCCGGGGCTGCCACCCGCCTGCCACCTCCCTGGCGGCGGTGTCACCTGGAAGTGATGTCACCGGCTCTGGCGGTGGCACAGGCGGATGCAGCGCCCCGGGCTGGCTCACTCAGCGCTGGCCGGGCCCCAGGGGTGGCCCCAAATTGCAGTGACAACACTCCCTGGGCTGGCTGCTCTGGCGCAGGCGTGCGTGCACACACACACACAGACACACACAGGGACACCTGTGGGATGCTGCTGCCCTGCTCCCCAGGGACCGTCTCCCATTGTGCCACCCCACGTCCCCTCTGGATCTCAGCAAGGTGCCCCCATACCGACGTGCGTTTCGCCTCCCTCGCCGCTGGCACCCGACACGGCTCGCTCGGAGATCTCGGGGAGCTGGCACGAAGGGATGGCGACACCCGCGGCGGGGGTGGCCGGAGAGGACGGGGCATCGGGTGCCCCCGTGCTGTGGTCTCAGTACCGCTGGAGCCTGATGCCATGGACTGATCTTGCCCGTGGGCACAGGGCTGCCCCAGCACGTCCCCTGCTCTCCGGGTGGCCATTGTCCCTCAGACCCAGCTGCAGCCCAGCAGTGCCCCCCTGCCCTGACAAAGCCCAGCGCAACCCCAATCCTCTCCCTAAGCCTCTTTCCTCCGCTAAATCCCCTCCGTATGTCGAGCCATGCCACAGGCAGCCCCGAGGCAGGCTGGGTGCATCCCACACGCCCAGCACGGCTTGCAGCCCAACGAGCCGGAGGGGCCGTTCCCCGTCTCTGCACCTGCACCAGGATCCAGTCTTGGTCTGAAAGGCGTCCCTGGGGATGGTGGGTACCCGGCAAACTGGGGCCAGATGTGCACCCTGCGCTGTCTGGGGTGCATGGAGGAATTCGTGACCCAATCTTGTTCCTGGCTCTGTTTACTCTGGCTGGTTTCAGGGACAAACCAGCCTCATTTCAGCACGAAAAAGCAGGAGAGGTACAAGACAGCAGCTGGAGGAAGACGCATGTATCGACCGTGTTCATTGTAGGCACCCCCAGCAAAGCAGCCCCCCCAGCACCCATGTCCAGGGCAGTGCTGGCACTGCATATGACAGAGCCTGGCACTGCCACAAGAGGGCACTGGGCTTGCTGTCACTGAGCCTTGGCATCACCGCCGTGAGGACGATGCCACCTAGAGATTCCCCCGCAAGCTGGCACCCCAACGCAAGGCTGTTCAGTGCCCAACAGCCCCCACGCTCACCTTACCTGGGACAGGGTGGCTGCACAGCTCGGGTCCCTTGGCAGGGCTGATCCGTGCCCCGGCGTCCCCGCGAGCCTGGTGGTGACACGGAGGCGGCACAGTGTCAGGGCTTCGCCCGCACAGCCATAGGGGCTGGCAGGGCTCCGGTCACACTGCCTATGGGGTCCCCTGGGGAAGGAAAAGTGAGGATGGGACACCACCAGCTCTGCATCCCTTACCCACCCTAGAGACTGTGGGGTGGAAGACCAAACCCAGGGGCTAAGGGAAGCCCCCCAAATGCCCACACGTGGGTTGCTGGCCAGGGAGATGTGCTGACACAGTGGTACCCATAGGCACGTTGGCCACGGAGCGCCAGCCTCTGCCCTGTGGTGTTACCTGCAGCACCCCCACCCCCATGGTGCGGGCACAGCACCTGGGCATGTCCAGGAACCCCAAAACTGCCCCAATGCCGAGTACTGGGAAGGGGTTACAGTGCCAAGCAGAGCAGCGCCCTGGTCAGGCCATACAGCATCTGCTAGTCATTAGCGCTAATTGAAGGCAGCCTAACTGGCCAGGCAGCAGCGTGGACAGTGCCCCGCTGGGGCTGCCATAGCGGGATCGCAGTGAGCCAAGATGTGGGAGCGCAACTGGAAGGGAACAGCTGGGCACCCCACAGGGGACAGGCCACCCAAGGACCCCTTGTCTCCTTGTGCCCGGCTGGGACCAGGAGGGATACCAGGAACAGAGGTGCAGAGACAGACCCAGCACTCCTCCCCGAGACCCCGTGCACCCTCACCAAGGGCTGCCCCCGCCCTGAAGCTGCATTTCACCCGCGCAGCACCCCGGGGGGCAGCTGGGGAAGGAGCTGCGCTGTCTCGCCCGCTCCCGCGGCGCTGCACCTGCAGGAACCGGCAGTGCCGGCACAGAAGGCGCGGCCAGCCCCATCCCCTACAGACACGGCCCCCCCCCACCCTGTCACTGCAGCCCCCGGCTCTCCTCCTCCTTCCGCAGCGGCTGCACCATCCCAGCGCCGTGGGGTAAGGGCTCTGCCCCAGCCTGGGATGCTGCCGAGTGCTGGGGTCATGGCAGGGAAGGTGGAAAACTCTTTCCCTGAAGCACGTGCTATGGGGAGGGAGGGTGCCTGGGGGACAAAGCCCCCTCTATCCCCAAACCCAGCCTGGTTTAAGGCAAGTGCAACGAGAGTGTCATTTCCCAGCACATCCCCAAAATGCACAAGCAGGGATGACCCACTCCTCCCCTCCCCCCCAAATGCCCACCTGCAACCACAGGCAAAATCTCAGTGCCCCAAAGCAGGACGGGGTTCTGGGCACCCCGGCATCTCTCTGGCTTCAGCGCCCAAAGGACGTGACCCTAAACGACCTCCTTCGTGGTGAATCAGCCCCACACGGCTCAGCCCCAGGGGAAACCCAGCGCCAACGCGTTCCCGCCGGGGCCGCTGTCCTGTCTCACCGTGCCCAAGGCCTGGGAGCTTTCCCGGGGGGGAGCTGAGTCACGGCTGCCACCCCCGCGCCCAGCCCCGGGCACCGGCAGGAGCGGAGCGGGGGCACCGGCGGCCTCCGAGCTGTTCCCACAAGGCCCCACCGGCACCACGCCCCGCGCTAATGAACACCGGGGCAGCTCGAGGGGCTGCTAACAGGTTGGGCAGCCTGAGCTCCACTGCAGCACCCCGACCTGCACCCTAAGGTGGGTTGGAGCAGGGCCACGGGTGCTGGGGGATGCTCACGGGGTGGGCTTCATCCTGGGCTCTCTCCTTAAAAAGGTTTCTGGAGGTGAACTGTGCTCCTGCTAAAACCCTGTGACTTTAGCAGGGTTTTGCCAAAAACAGATGCCTTTTCCCAACTGCTTTGCTCCAAACCAGCCTAGCAAGGGTTTGGACGGTGGAACCCTGCAGCAGGCAGGAGGGGACCCACGGTGCTGGAGCAGCCCGGGGATGGCGGCAGGGACCGGGGCTGCGCCGGAGCGGCACCACGGAGGCAAGAGTGTGGGGAAGCTGCAACGCCGGGCTCTGCCTCGGCCTGCCCTGCCCAGACAGCCCAGCCCAGCGCTTCCCGGGCCCAAGGGAGCCTCGGTGGCTGCGGGCAGGTCTCCTGCCCCGTGCCCGGGGTCGCTGCGTCTGGGCAAGGGGAGCTGGGCCAGCTGCAAACCCTCCCGGGGGTGCCAAACCAGGAGCAGGCAGAGCAGGGTCCTCCCAGCGAGTCAGGATCATTGCCCAGGCTGCCAAAAGCACATCGCCAGAGTTAACTTTTAGAGCAAGTGAAAACAAGAGGCCGAAGGAAACCCAAATATCTTGAGCGGGAACAACCTGCCCCGACGCGGCCAGACGCGGATGCGACAGGGGCGGCAGGGGATCCCCTCGCTGCTACCAGCAGCACGACGCCCCCGAGCCGCGGGGCCGTGCCCCGAGGACAAGGGTCCTCTGTTCAGCGCGCAGCTCCCGCCCGGGGAGGAGGGACTGCGGAGCAAAGCCGTGACAAAAACCTTCCCCAGGCTTCCGCTGCGGGTCCG
>VXAV01004050.1:25712-41564 GCA_013399715.1 Alectura lathami
GGGGGGGCAGGGTGCGCGCCCTCCCCCTGCGGCACACGCCGCGCCTGCAGCGGGCTCGGCCGGAGCACTGCAGCCCCGGGGCTCTGCGGTCACTGCAGGGAGAGGAGCGCTGCCAGGCTGGAGCGGCCGGATGGGGGAAACAGCGGCTCGGCTGCCTCTGTGCACGCAGGGGAGCTGCAGGGGGTGATGAGGGGTGAGGACAGGGCAGAGGGGAAGGGCTGGAAAGCCCACCACTATACCCATGAAAAAGGGGGGGGGAAGCAGCAAAGGGCGGGGAACAGGAACCAGCTCTGGCTTCCTGGGGCGCAACCACGAGCACTGTGGGAGGTCTGACATTTCGTCCTGCTCCTGCTGTCCACCCCAAGGCCACAGGCTTCTGAGGCACAGAGGCAGCTGCCAGGCAACAGCCATGGAAGGAGAAGGGTGGCAGCTCCCATCCATTACTTTTCCACATCATTACCCAAGTCCTCATCCAAGCTGCATATAGCAAGGCAGGATTGGGGCTGATGAAGTCAGCTTGCGACAGCACGTCCAAACAAGGTGACAGTGGAGTTGCCAAGAGCTAGTATGCAATTACCAGCTCTCCCCTGACAGGAGAGCAGCCTGCCTCCAGCTGCCCACCGGTGGCTACAACAGCATCAAGGCTTTGCAAGAATCCACAAGAGGAGTTGAGTGGTCAAGCTTTAAAACTTTATTCAAGCAGACAGCAGACAACCTAGAAGCAGATGTTAACACCCCACACCAAGGCAGATGCCGGCACCGAGCGAGGCACACCGGCATCCCAGTAGTCACGGCTGTGTTGTGGTTTTATCTTTCTCTGCTGGTTACAAAGCGCACGATTAAGTCTGACATCGAGATGCATGCAAATGCTACAGTGAGGGCTAGCAGACAGCAGCTCTTAAATGCCATCTGGAGAAGTGTCACTAGGAAACACTAACAGAGATGGGGTTGTACACATGCCTGAGAGACAGCGGGGTAGCTAAGGAAGAGCTAGGAGTTGCACAAGCCTGGACATCAAGTTTTCAGAAAGACTGATGAAAATGCAACCCCTAAGCTAAAGCTCACTGACCAAGCTGGGGGCTTGTCCTTGCCTATTCCTTGCGGAGGCTTAAAAGCCATAAACTTCTGGCAAAGTGTAGAGCTGGCTGCAGCCAGACAGCTGCTTCGTAGCAACATGCAGCACAGCTTACAGACGACCAACAGCAAAGCATTCAGCATCAGGTCAGGGAGCAGCACAGCACCGTGAGGAAGGTGCCAGCGCGTTCTCCCACAAGCACCCAGAAGGAAAGACTGAGGCTTCCAGCGAGACCTGGGGAGAGGAGCAAGCAGTCTCCCCAGGCACACACGTCAGCATCGCCAGACTGCCAAAGCAGGCAGAGTTCTTCCTTTAAGTCGCACACACACCCAGCTAGCGCAGCAACCTGAGCCCTCTAGCCAGTCCGCCCGAACCCCTACATTCATCTTTAATTCATCACGTCTTTGTAACTGGTTTGAAGGAAGTTTACTAAATCACAGAACACACAATCTAACTAGCCTAGCTTCCACTAACATTCAAAGACCAGTCTCGTGACTGGAGGCAGGAAGCCACTTCAAGACAGCACAGCTATTTGAAACAGTTCAGCCTACAGAGAAGTAGTCTGGAGAAGTACATAACAGACTGAAGTTTGTATCTGCATCACCACAGGAGAGTGAAAAAAATAGGACTGCAGGAAGTTGATCCATGTTAGATACTAACCATCAAGCTTTGCAGATGACATTGCATGATAAGCATAGAACAATTATGGGAAACACTGTCCCCGATAATTACGTACACCCATAGTGCAACATATGGAGGTCACTGCCTCCGATATAACACTGTGGTAGGCAAAAACTACCTTGTTCTTTACACATTATGGAAGACACTGCCCCCGATAATGTCAGTTAGGTTTCATGATACATAAGGTACTGGAAGTTTGCAGGAAGCTGCCATTTAAAATTGGGCCGATGCCTAATCTGAGGTAGGAGTCTGCATGTGCCGCGGTGGGTGGAGCGAGGGCTGCACAACGAGCCGTGCTCAGGGTGCCTCTGCCCCTCCTCCCCGGCCACGAGCGGAAAGGAAGCTGTGCGCCCACATGAGCACAAGGCTTCCAGAAACAGAGCGGGGGGGGGACAGGGAGTCCTAAGCCCCAAAGGTGGCACAGACACCACAAGGAAGCCAAATATCCAGCATTTGATTTTCCATCTGGATTTCCAGTATTTCAAAGATCATTTTGAAGTGCAACCCAGAGACTTGCTACCAGGTTTGAGCCTTCAAGTTTCTTCCAGAGGGGCGTTTTTGCCACGGCAAGCTTAATTGCTAAAGAAAATATTTGGGGGGCTTGTTTAGATTATTTTAAATGCAAAGTTCCAGTATCATGTTTGATTGTAATAGCAGATGCTGCTTTATTCAAAAACGACAGTATAACTGTCATAATTATGGAAGGCACTGCTTCCGATAATTATCTTCTATAAAAAAACCACACACCATTTATAGTGAACACTGTCACTGATAAATAAATAAACAAATAAATATCTCAGTGCCAAACAAGAGCCGTCCTGCAAAATGGCATCAGCCAAACAGGGTTTGGCCAGCAGAGACTCGATTTCGCAGAAGGCCCCAGCACAGCAAGGTCTGAAGTGCCAGTCTAGAGCCATCTCAACGCAGCAGGACTCGCTGAGGTGCCAGCTAAGGATACAACAAGGGGCACTGTATAGTCTTTGGGTTATCTTTCCTGGGTACTGAGACCTGCCTTCGCAGACAAGCCTCCAAGATGTCACTGCAGCCCCGCTGTTGAGTAAAGGCAGGCCGGGCACTTCAGAGCTCGCTGATAACCCAGCACTCACAGGCTGCTAGCATGCTGTTTTTGTTGTTGAACTATAGGTTTGTGTCTGCAGCTCCCTGGCCAGAGAAGAGATCCTTACTGCGTTAGAGGAACCCATTCCCTGCTCTGTCACTATGTTTAGGAGGCCAAAAATACAAACTCTGATTAGACAGGGTACCTCCCCACTCAAGGTACCGGTTAGTTCTCAAGTATACCAGAGAGCAAACCCCAGAAGAAGCTGTACATGACCAGTTTGGACTGTAGTCAGATGGCAGCTGGTCAGAGGAGATTTCATGGTGATTTTAGTACCTGCTTTATAACTGCCTCCTGTGAATTTGTAAGGTGAAATTTAAATTTTACACTCAACTTTGGTCAAGAAAAGATTTGCTGCCAAATAAAATCCTTTACAGAAAAATAATGTCGTGTTAGGGAGTGGGTTTCCCTAACCCTGTACCTGTGTTCGCAGTGTCTAGAATTCATTGTCTGTGTCCCAGACATCACCCCCTAAGGCATTGGCAGCCCCTTTAATGGTCCAGGTCGCTAGGGCCAGCTGCTCTTTCAGCACGCTCTGATCCACACTGTCTTTGTTGGTTCTCAACAGCTGCAGATGCTCCAGCAGACTCTGCAGGGTGTGGGAGCCTTTGCCGAAGAAGATGTGGCGAAGGGGAACATCTTTTGGTGACAGATATGGGGAGAGGAAGTCATACTCCACCTGAAGCAGAGGTGCAAACTTAGGGTTATACTCTCACCTCCCAAATTTTTCTTTCCTCATCTGCCCCATCACAAGCCTCCAGCCTCCCATCACCACCCAGCCCTTTCCTTTGCAATGGCCAGAAGTCAGCCACACTAACACTTACCAAGTAGAAGAAACACTGTTCTGCACAGCATCCACAGCCTCCAAGTACAAGGCAAGCCAGCTGCAGATACCTACCTTCATGATCCTGTCATTCAGGGCTCTGCGGATGACCTTGTTCTCCTTGTCACTGTTGGCAATGTCTCTTCTCAGTGCATCTGCAGCTCGCTGGAAGTCACCACGGGCAAAAAACAGCCAGTCCAAGGTCAGCCCCAATTCCTGTGAGGGAGGAGCTGTTAGCAAACCTGATTTTCTTCTTTTGCTGCTCTCTTACCCAGGATTTTTTTTTTTTTTTTTTGCCAGTTTAACCAAGTAGCAGAGCAAGTTCCTGGCAGTCTTTCTGAGGTCACTGAGCACAGCGACGTCTCTCCCCACCCACACTTTCTTGTACTGCTTCAGCAGAGGTGCAAACGAGATGCAAAGCTGCACTCTGCTGTGGACAATATCCAGGCTAGAAACCATCGCGCCCTCATTCATTTCCTCCACCAGCCACATTAGCTAAATCTGTCTGCAACAGCTACTTTGCCTGTACTGCTTTATAAGGAACATCAATTCAGATCACATCTTGTGACACATGTCCAGAGGAGAGAGATGTCCCCCCAGTTGTACCTAGCAGTCACAGAGCCTCGTTAACACATGACCCCAGAACAGCCTACAAGGGTTCAATGCACTCAGAGCCTTTCTTACCTTGACATCCTCATCATAGGGCAAAAACTTCTCCTGGAAGGCTAGTAATTCCTCACTGTATCTCCCAAAGTCCAGGAAGAGCTCGTGATCATGGGTCAGCCTAAGAGCTATTTGTCCAGCTACTTCTGCAGCAGCACGCATAAGATTGCCCAGATCCTTAATGGTCTTCAGTTTCTCCACAGTGTCCCCAGTAGTGCCCAGGAAAGGATACTCCTCATCTTTCTACAAGAAGGAAGACAATGAAGTTAGGCAAAAGGGCTTCTCCAGCTAGGAGTTCTCTCCCAGCACATTCCATCTCTTCGTGCCTCAAGTAGTCAGATTTGAGTGGCAAAACTTCAAAACATGTTGTAGGGGTTCTATTCCCCTCCCCTTAGTCCCTCACAATTTCCAGTGACCAGCAAGATGCTCTGCTAGTTTGTTAGCCCATTCCTTCAGATTTCCCTGCAGTTGTGGTCAAACTCCAGCACCTAGCTTGGTGTGTGCTGACAACACTCTCCAACCCTTCCAAGCAGGGTAACGTAAGGTTTTTTGGAGGAAGTCTGACACTAGGAAGATCCAAACATTCACGAGCCAAAGAAGCCATTGCCAGAAAGGCTCCCAGCTGTACCCCTACAGGATCAGTGCAGGCTGCCTGGCTGAGGCCATTTTTGCAAGCACCAAGCTACAATAGCAGATCTAGACAGTCCAAGCTAGTGCTTGCTCTGGCCAGCTGCACAGCTTCCCCAAAGCACTTCGCTTGCTGAACAGCAGGTTGTCATGCATTCTTTTGTTGAAGCAACAGAAGCTTGACATCTTTCTAGTGCTTCTCATTTCTGCATCATTGACATTTGAGCCTCCAGGGAAGCGATGGCCCCCTCTCCCAACTGAGCACACGTGTCCAAGGCTCTCAGGGACTGCAGAGCGACCACACCCCAGGAGCAGCCTTCAGTGCATGTACTGCCATAGCCCCCAGGTTGCATCCCGTCTCCAGAGAGGTCCCTGCATGAACACTGAGCTCAGGACAGCGCCTTGTGCTTTGCTATGTTAGACAGCAAACATCCCTACAGCACTTTCCATAGAGTGAATACGCCAGGCAGGCAAACAGACAATACTTACATCGTAGAAACCAAAGGACACCACTGGGATTCCCGAGTATGCCAGGAAAGGGAATGCTGCATTATCCAGGCCCAGGGGAACTCTGCAAGAGTCAGGTATTGAGTAGTTACTAACTGGTTTAGACATTCCAGGAAAAAAGCTGCAAGGCTAGAGTTGAAGCACTGAGCCAACTGGGCTACCCTGTCTATACAAAGACAGGTTTTGGCAAGGAGTCCCAGCCAAGTGCCAAGGGCTGCTGGTCCATTTCTGACTACCACTCTTTGTTCAAGGTGGTTTCTGCCCTGCAAAAAGGGCGTCTGAACTGCCCACAGGCAGCTTGGGGCAGCACTAAGCTGAGCTGGTGCTGTGCTGTTCTGTTCACGCTTGCCTGAGCCCACTGCAGCAGGTAAAGCCCGCCTCAGACAGTGGTATGACATTCCAGCACAAAGAGCAGAAGCTGTTCGCTTTGTTCCTCTATGGATATTTGCTTTCCTGAGCAGCAGGACGCAATACTCACACTGCTTTTACCCAGTCTGAGCCAACTCTGTTATAGAGGTTTCCCGAGTTTGTTGCTGGATCCTTCACCTGCAGAGAGATGACAGTCACTGTGCGAGTTCTGACCTCTGTTTAGGCTCCAGGTCTGTCCCAGAACTTGCACAGCTATGCAGATGCCAGGGTCAGGTATGCTCCCCTACATTGTCCCACATGAGCACACTCCATGCAGGACAGATACTCATCTCCCACCCAATTGTGGCATTTATTGATTTCACATTCTGCAGAGATGACCTGTAATTCCCAGAGCCCAGATGACTTCAGACAGGGCCCTCTGCAACATTCCAGCCCCTTCTCTTATGTGGTTCTTCTCCTTAAAAGGTGTCAGCTCTCCTGAGAAGTAACTCAGCGCAGCTCTGGCTGGCAGCTATAGTAATATCTGATCAGCCCAAGACCCTTCAACTCACCCCCTTCATAGTTCTCTCCAGCAGAGCATACAGCAAGGGGCTAGCAGAAATCTTGATGTTGTTCGCACCTGCAAGAGAAAAAGGGCATTTGGCACACTGACACAACTGCTAGAGCAGCTCAGCCCTGCCACTGAGAAAGGAGACCTCCTGGGCCAGGTGATCTGTCTACAGCTTGCTGCCAAATCGTCTTCAAGACGCATAGGGCAGAAATTACTGGGACCTAACAGAACTGTCTTCTGGCTCAGGTTGCAGCAACCTCCCAGACTCACTTCAGGCAATGGTAAACAGGGTCATTCCAGCCTACAGCCAAACACCCAACGCCACCTTTGGCACAGTCAGGGCAGAGCCTCCATATCTGGAGGCTAATGAGCATCTGTCAAACTATTCTGGTCCCATCCTAGTTTCAAGAGAAAAAAAATTAAGAGTGGCAAGTTACCCAGGACTGCAGCATCCAAGTTGATGTATGTGAAAGCTTTGGCATGCAGAATGGCTGAGTATCCCTAGAATGAAAGTATTTTAAGATAAGCAATAAGAGTGTAACACCAGGGTGTTTAATCCACTGGAACAAGACATGACAACTGAGCAGTCATCACACAAAAAAAGTCTACCACAGAAGCCGTACCTCCAGCCATTCGGTAGCACCCACAGCTCCGTAGTCCCCCGCACTCCAGCTAGCGAAGATAATGCTTCGCCTCGGTTTGTACCCATCTGCAAAGAGAGAGGCTGAGATCTTCACCCTTCCCCCCCGGAGATGCAGATTAGCACTCAGGGCCTGGGCTGATGAATTACCTGCTGTTCAGGCAGAGTTTAAGCATTCTGGCTGCTGCAGACAAATGTGCTCACTAGCAGCAGCAAGGACACTGTACCCTCTCCAGCCCTCCTCCACGCTCCAGAGCTGTGCAGTGAAGCCATGCTCTTTGCATTCCCCCCTTTTCTTTAGCTGCCTGAGCCCAGAATTAATGCTGGGGACAAGAGCACTTGCACTGAGGGCCACCATGCAGCCCCCACCCCTCTGGTTGGTCAGCTATTTAAATGTTTTTCACCTTCAGGCCTGGCTGCACAATAGACAGCTCACTTTTGAGGTTTGTAGTGCATGCTATCCAAGGACATTCTTGCATTCAAGCCTTGGAGGCAAGTGCTCACTGCAGACAAGTTGTCTGTGTTGGACAAGTAACAGCCTCTCAGAACCTTCCTTAGGTTCTCAAAGGGTAATCTTGTAACTGGGCTCTCCAACATTAATAAATGTGTATGAAAGCATGATACTGGTTTACTTCGAGAAGTATTTACCATTTTTCACCATGTCTGAGATCACACGGGCAAGTTCCAACAATATAGCAGTTCCAACGCCAGCTTTGGCCGCTCCTGGGCCCCAGGAGTCTCTCTGGGCTCCAATCACAACATACCGATCTATAAAGGAGACACCAAAGTCTGAGCTGCAAGCTTCAGGTTGCAAACACCATCCATCAGAGAGGCAGCTTTGAGTTTCTATGCCATGAACCAAGTACAAGTGTAACCTCTGTATGAGGGACACGGCTTTCATTTAGCCTTTCCCTGGCAGTGCAGTTCAGGCTTACTCTTAACCCTTAAAGAAGGGCCTTGGTTCTGCTGAGGAAGCAGTCATCTCTGTCTGGCAGAAGCTGCCATGTTATCAAGAGGAGAAGTTCACCTCAAGTCTGAGCCACAAGACAGTTGCTGTTACCTGGTTCTTCAAAGCCTTTGACAGCACCAAAGATGTTCAGGATTTTCCTGTCCACCATGGCATTGTTCACATCCAGTTTCACCATCATGTTGCTTCCTTGGCTTGGCATCACCTTACAGATCATGATCCCCCTTATCCACTCTGCAGGGCATGGGTTTCCATCCATTTTGCTGAGGAAAGAGATCCCTTGAGCTCATTACCCAGTTCTGGCCTCGTTTAGCTATCCTGACATGAAATTCAGCCAAAAAGGTGCAGCCTTGTTCCAAGCTTGTTCAGGAGTGAGCCTGCACCCCTGCACTGCTAGTTATGTGCACAGAGAGTGAGGATGCAGCAATGAAGAACACAACACTAGATTAAGACCTGTCTTTAAGCAGAGACATGGACACAAGCAGCATTTCTCCAGCCAGTCTTGAGTGCTCCCTGCAATACACACCACAGACCAGCAGAGAGCTCCCTGGGCTCACAACACCTCAACACCATCCTCACCTCTGCAGAGAGGCCAACACCCTAGCCCATAAGCCAGAAGAGACCCTTACCTGAACAGCTTAGCTGCTGCATTGCTAGAGATGGTCTGAACAGCAATGTGAGGCAGTCCTGAAGATTCAACTGGCGGAAACTGGGTGTGGTTGAAAGAAGGGAAGCCTGGGGTGAAAGGGTCTCCAGTTCCAAGGTGAGCCTGTGAAAAGCAAGAAGTCCTCAGGTCTCAGGAGACCAACAGTTTCCACCTATGCAAGGGCATGAAGCACTGCTATAGCTGGGAGCCTGCAGAAGGATTGCTACAGTTTGCAACCCACGGGGAAAAAAACAAAAAGGGGTTCATGAGAATAGCAAACAGGAGAGCCAACTGTATACTCACATGTCCAAATGGGACAAGTTGTTCTGTTTTCCTGTACTCTAAGGGATCCAGGTACATGAGGACACCAGCTGCTTTTGCCTCTTTAGCATTTGCAACCTGAAGTGTAGAGCAACATTAGCTTCACATTTGCACAGCAAGCAAGGGGAGGTAAGACAATGAGGTGAGAGGCTGAGCTCCTCATTGCCCAACAGGTCTTAACAGCCACCTGATAGCGCTATGTACACAAGAGCAGTAGATGCTATCTGCCCAGTCTCACTCCAGGCATAACGTCTCTAATACCCTTTTGAAGTAACTGTTCTGAGTTTACTCATCATGGACACGCCATGACTAGTGTCCCACCTTACAATCCCTTCAGCTCAGACTCGCTCCTTGGAGTGGCTTGGAACAAAGACGTTATTCAGTTTTGAATATGCTCCACCTGTTTTTCCAAGATTAGATTAGTCTCCAAACAAGAAGTCACTGGAGGCTTATCTTCACATGAAAAATGGAAGCAGAGTGGCCTGGTCAGGTCCTCATTTAACACACCTACAGCCCAGCTGCCTCCAGCATGCCCCTGCTCTAAACACTATTGCAAGCCTACACAACAATTTGAAGAGTGGGAAGGGGATCAGAGAACCAGTGATTGCCACTTGTGGAAGGACTTTTCAACTCTGTGTCCGTGATACAGACAGGCACAGCCCAGTTTCTCCACAGTCATCCATCTGAAAGCAGTTCTCGAACTGATCTAATACAGGCTCGTGCACAGAAGGATTTGGATCTTTCAAGCTGCTGGGCTGTTTGGTGCCACTTGCTGAGGAGGGAATATTACAGCAACATGTGGCAACAGACAGGGCAGGCAGTAGCACCTTCACTTGGTGCAAGTGAAGGCTCAGCATGGGGCCAAGTGGGACACAGCAGCCAAGTTTTGAAGGTACCTGGCTGCAGCAGCAAGTGCTGCTCTGGAGGTGAGGCTGTTCTGCATCTAGCAGCCCTACTGCTGCATCTAGCAATACCGGCCAGCTCTGCACCCTGCCATCCCCAGACTGCTTGCCTGTGCCTCCCAAGGGCCTGGCTATCCCAGCCAGGCTGCCAGAGGGTAAGAACACTGGCCCCATGAACGGTAACCAGCTCCTTCCAAACTGTGTCCAGACCTGCATGTAGAAGCTTGGAGCAAACAAGCAAGACCAGACCTGCTGAACAAGTCTACCTATGAATTCTAGAGACCTGCAGTAAGGCAGAGAACTGTGACTACAAAACAAAAAAGCATAGCTCCCTGATACCATGTTTGGCCAGGTTTTGGGGCACAGACTGCTTACCTTCTCAGCAAGGGTTATTTTTCCAGCTCTGACAATAACTATGGTTCCATTCAATGAACTCACTGACTTCTGTATCATCTGAAAATCATTTTTCAGTCCGTAGTTCACATAGACTGGTTTGCCCTAGAATAGAAACATTGCTTATAAACGCAGCAGTCCTATATTGGAAAGGCACTTGAAGAAGCCTACAAAGTCATGCAGCCTGGAACACATCAGGCTGCTTATTAGAGTGGGGAGTTCAACCTCAGCAATGTAAACTCTGATCACGTGCACACCCGTTGGAGCAGCATCTCTGTCAAAGTCTCTGCCTGGCTCCCAGCAGAGAAGTTTAAACAGTTACTTCTTGCAGAAGTAAGAACACTGTGTGGGCCCAATCCTCTCTCCCACTCCCCTCCAGCTATTTAACTGCGGAGGTCTTTATGTATATCTTGAAGCACCATATTTCAGACATCGCCACCTAAAAAGCACCCAAAAATCCCAGGATTTTCTTGGATTCACTTACAGACACTGAGCCACTCTCACTGTATGCCACGTATGCATCAGGACTCTCCAAGACCTCTTCTTTATCATCATATGCAATGGACACTTTGTTCTTGGTGCTGTTAAAGGTTAGGAGACAGTGTTATGTTCTTTCACACAGATTTCAGTGACTCTTGTAATTCTGACCAAGTCAATGCAAAGTCTGGAACACGCAGACTCATCCCAGTGCTTTCACAAAATCTCTGCGATTGTTCAGAGACACAAATGAAGGATAATTTCTAAAACAAGTAGTAGAAACAGTCTGTGCTTCTAAATCTCTTATTAGTTCCTTAATAAGAGTAGACGAGCGAAGGCAGTTTCCCCTCACGAGGGGGAAGGAGGTCTTGCGGATGTGAGCTGTCAGCCAACACAATGCCAGCTGATACCCTCCTGAGCTACTAGGAGCCACTGTCAGGACTGCAACACCTGACTGTAACAAGACAGTCACCCATGCTATCTATTTTAGGCACAGGCAGTCTGCTTTTCAGCTGAGTGTTTCCTCAGTGTGTTTTCTCTCCACTTAAAACATGCTTTAAGAGACAGCTGCCCCAGGAAAAACCCAGAGAACTGCTACTAGGCTGTTTGGATTTAGGAAGCCTGAAGAAAGGAGCAGTTATGGCTTGGCTAGATGGGGTCTTCTTTTGAGAAGGGGGAACTGGCTCAGTTTCAGCAGAAACTGAGTGTTTGCTCAGTACTATGGAGGTCCATACTATAAGGAACAGATCTGCATTTCGTCATTAACATACCTGCCTCTGACTTGCAGCTTAATATAGTGTTCATCATTCCACACTTTGTCCAAGCCAAAGCTGCTGAATTGGTCATGAATGTAGCTGGCCATGTTCTCATCTTCACTCTGCCCAGCCTCAAAGGACTTCTCACTCGCTCTTTGCCTGCAGGTAACAGATGCATGGCTTAGGCTACAGCACCAGGCTGCACTACAGCATCCCAGCCTACACACAAGTCAGACAGGCCATTCCAGCCCACCTTTAACCACACACCACCCTACACCATCAAGACCCTTGTTCTCTAAGAGAGCTTGAGTTCTGCTCACACGCTGTGACTCTTCCACAGCTGCAAGTTCAGCTTTCTGGAATTGTTACCTCAAGCTGTCTTCAAGATGCTTGGCTGACAGCTTCTTTAACAACAGCTCTTTGAGATCAGGCCAGTAGAGGACAGATGGTCCCTGAATCTCTTCTTCCTCAGTTTCATCACCATCCGCTAAGTAAGATGCGGTAGGAGTTATCTCACACTGGCCACTTCCATCTAGACACTTGGCAGCCAGCTGCACTCGTCCACGATAACTCAAGTAGCCGATGAGAAACCCTACAGAGAGAACAGGTATTCCTTTGTGTCAGAAAGGCAACTATACCAGCTCCAAACCAGACAAATGCACTCACAGCAGCTTGACAGTTAAGATGCATCTCTGTTTTCACACTATTTTTAAACAAGCTGGCATACCTAGGGACAGACGGGAACATGCAGCCTGACATTTTGCCTGAGCCAGCACATTTTAAGGCACACCGTAAATCTGATTTTGTGCTTGAGAGAGTCCCTCCAGCACCACTCAGGGAGCAGAAGGTTTACTTTAGGCTGGTGGCAGTGTTAAAACCTTTAAGAGACCAGCATCAAACACCAGAGGCCTTAATGATGCATTCTCTGATGCCTCTAGAGAAGCATTAAGAGTGATCAAGGGAGAACCCCTCAAGGTGACCTGTTTGCTCTTTAGCTATGTCAGACTCATTGTCAAGCTTCACACTTCTTTGTTTCAATTCTATACCACAAGTCTGGCTAGGCATTCTTAAGAGTTAATGAAAAAAGCCTGCAGCCTAGATCAAGACTCTGTCTCCTGAAACAATACAAATCCTGATGTTGATGGCCTTGGAGAGGCTCAGTACTACAGTCCGCTTCATGTAGTTGCTTCCCACCCTTCCTTACCAATCAAAAGGAGCAGAGCAGCTGCAAGGACCAGGAAACAGAGTTTCCTGGCACTCCTCTGCGGCTGAGATACACTGGCATGCAGGTGCTCTGGCCTTCCCATCTCCCCTCCTTCCTCATCATCAGCAGACAGCTTCATCTCCACATGGCTGTTGTCTCCATCCGTTTGTCGGGCAATGCTGAAGCGCGTGTACGATGTTGGCTCACCACCAAACTGTTGAAAGACAGTAAGACAGTCATGTGACGGAAGAGTCCTTGCAGTCAGCTGCACCTGTGCTCCAAACTAAATACACCGTGTTCATCTGAAATTGCTGCAGCACAGCCCAAGCACTGGTTGTCAATAAGTCACGCTGGTGAACAGACACAGCTAGACTCAGGCCCACTCAGGGGCTCCAGTTTTTTAGCAGCTGTTCGCCTCACACAAGCTCAGAGCTACACTAGTCAGATTCTAGCCTGGACTCTGTTACAGGTATGACAGAGGCAACAGCATTCACATTTCCCACGTGATGCATGGCCATGGCTGATTGAAGCAGACTCCCCTGGTTTTAATCATGAAGGAGCACACTGGTCTGACTGAGACATGTGCAACTTGCACAGCATGGAACTTTGATCAGAACAGAAGACAGGGGAGGCCAGCCCCCTATAGCTGTGCCTTTGAGCCACGTTCACTTTGATGCAGGTAGTTTCATCATGTGTCTGTATAATTTTTATTAAACTGCCCCAAGCTACTCTTAAATTTCACTATCGACATTACAAGGCAGCTAGGACGAATTGGAATCTTGTAGCCTCAGCCAACAGGAAAGCTGAGGATGCACCTCTCATCCCACCAGTGATGGGAACAATTTGACAGTTCTTTGTCAGTGCCCAGGCAGAACAGCACCAGGTCTGAAGCCCACTCTCCTACACAGCCGTAGCACACAGTCCAACAGCACACAGAACATCAGTGTGTGCGCAAGGCAGCAGCTCAGCTCCAGACCTAGCCATGAACTAAGCAGAATCATGCAGCTTCCATTAGAGCCACTGAGCATGCTTGCAGCCTTGCTTGGGTCCCTGCTGGGAAAAGGCAGGAGACTGGCTAAGGGCTGGAGGAATAGTTGTGAGGGCAGCAGTCCTGCAGCCTCTCTGCTACACTGAAGGAGTAGGTGGTGGCAGGCACCCAGACCGTTACAGTCTGAGCACCTTGTCCATGGTTCTCAGCTCGCGCTCAAACTACAACCCAGTGGAGGTGAAGAGACCAGACGTCACCTTGGTTGGGCAGAACTTCACCTACGTCACTTTGGACCTGTAGGTCCGTTCCTGTCCATGCTACCTGTGATTAAGTGACTGGCTGCTCATGTGGCTCAGGGGACAACACCTGCAGTCTGTCCTGGAAGTCCCCCTGCTCAGCTACAGAACAGTTTGGCTTCCTCGTCACTTTGCAGAAGGCATGCCCCAATCCCCCATATCCTCCATGCATGCTCAGCGACCAAGCCATTCCATTTACAGTCCTAGATCAGGGTCATTCCGCAGTCCAAGCTCTCTAGGATCAGCAGGTTTGGTAAAGCAAGCTCAAAGCCACCTCCTGAACATTTGTTTTCAAGCACATCACAAAGGCTGGACTCGCAGTTCAAATCACCTTCCTCCTCCCCATCCCTAAAGTAACAGAACACATGTCAATTGTCCAGATAGGCATTTAATCAGCTTCCTCAGCAGTACTTCCTCTTGGGACATTGTTCAAGGCTCACCACACACCCCCCCCCAACCCCGCTTATCTCTTTTTCACGTTCCTGAAAGACCCATGACACTGTAGCAGTTAACGATAACTCCACCATACAACAGCTAAAACCACCTCCTTATCACAGCCAGCTAGCTCCAGCAAAGCCTGTCTCACAGCCCATGCAGCAGCACCTAACGGTGAAGTGGATTTGTCACGTTTTCTGACACCAACATGGACTTCGTGGAATCTTACTTCTACAGTACTGCCAGTTTGTCACCGAGAGATAAATAGCACAGGGGTGCTAGTGCCTTACCAAGTTAGTGATTGCTGCTCTGGCATGGTCCATTGCCTTCTGGAGGAGTATCCACCAACTTGATTGAAGCCCTAGAAATTCAGAGCACAACAAATCAACTCTGGCTGTTCCCCTGCCACTGTGTAAGACACCCAACATCAGTCAAAGTCACTAGTGGAACAGATGGCCGTGGATTTTACGTGCATGCTTCTCTATAAGTCACAATATTAGTTAACCTATGTTGAGCTTGCCCATTGACCTTGAGTGCAGCCAACAGGTTCACATTGGCACTGCAGATGAACAAACTGACTCAATCTATGGAACTCCAGTGGCGGGAGGGAGGACAGTCTCAAGCCAAGGGTCCAGTCAGTTGTGGGACCACCTCCACTTAGAAGGCTCACGAGAGGTAGCCGCTGTGACAACAGACACCACGTACCTAAGTCTACTGGGGTCTGGCTCAATGACAGCCACACGAGCATCCACTTGGCAGACAGAGGTGGCACACCACCAGAAGTCAAAAGCAGCACAAATTCAACCCTACAGGCACACTTATAATTGGAAGTTATTTCCTGGGTGATTATGCTCTTTATGATTTGAAACGGTCCTCAGGTGCACATGGATTATTATCTTTACACCTGGGAGCTCTGCAATATAAGCCGATTGCTTGGAGAAGAGAAGATCAAAGGTTAATGATGGCAAGCAACTCGTTTCACCTTTTGCTTACAGAAGGAAAGCACGGGGTGAACCCCCAGCAGCTTCTGGGAGCTCTGAGGGACAGCCCAGGCTCCCACCTGGCAGGCAGCGCATGGCAGGGCTGCACACCCCAGATGGGAGCACGTGCCCGGGGAGGGAAGGGTCTCCCAGAAGCAGCAGCAGCAGCCCGGGGGAAGAGCTGGAGGAGAACGAGGGGCCTCCAGGCCATGCGTGGGGCAAGGATGCTGCACGCAGAGGTGCCCGTGGGACGTGGCCTCCTCGCAGCACTCACAGGAAAACCCCGCGGAAGCCGCCGCAGCTCGGGGTGAACACACATTTCGGGTGGCTTGCGGGTAAACGGGCCTCCGCTCCTCCGGGAAGGGGAGGCAGGTGCCAGTACCGGGCAAAACCACTTCGCATCCCCAAAAGAAAGCAAGGAAAAAAAAAAAAAAGG
>VXAV01004050.1:42294-71508 GCA_013399715.1 Alectura lathami
GGCGCGGGGCCCGGTGCGGTGCGTGGGAGCCGGCGGGCGAGGAGCTTCAGGCCCGGGCGTGCCCCGGGCTACGTTTTCGGAGCCGAATGAGCGCAGCGAGCTCTGTGAGCGCGAGGCAGTGCCTGTGAACGCGCGGCTCTGAAGCAGCCGGCCCTCGCCCCAGCCCTCCCGGAATTTTGGGGGAGCTCTGCACCCTGCGGGGAAGGCGCAGGAGCAGAGTTGTGTGGTTCCCTGTTTCGTTTCTGGGGAACTTCAAGGAGAAGTTGGATGTGTCGGTCAGTTGATGGAACAGGGTGTTTGCGCGCATCTTCTTTCCAGTGTGTTTCACGAGGTGAAGTGATGTGAAAGGAGACAGTGCAACGGGGGAAGGGTGAAAGTGGTGAACAGCGTATGGAGGGCATTTAAGAAACCCGTAAAGCACCCATGCCCTGGGTAAGCTGTCAGCGCAATGCCAGGTTAAGGCTCAGTGGGTGGTGAAAGCAGCAACTCCGACAGCAGTGCAGAGCTGCTGCAAACAAAGTCACTGTAAGCAAACCAGACCATTCGGGAGCATGCGTCCTGTGGAGAGCCTGAGCTGCTGGCCACGAGCAGTGCCCACGGTCACGAGTGGCCTTGGTCACAGTCTCCTCTGCCTTTTCTGGGCTCCAGAATGCTCCCAGGTCCAGCCCGTCGTCGTTCAGAGGAGCGCCAGGACGGCGCGGAGCTGCAGGGTTGTGGTGCGCACACGCTGTGCGGTGCTGTGTTCGTTCTCCCCTTGCTCATTAAAGAAACAAGTCAGTAGGGTTGGATTATTGCCTCAAATCCCCTCCTGCGAAAGAAGGGTGGGAGCAGAAAGTTTGTCGTTTGGCAGAACACATGATTGCAAAGAGGATTACGGTTTGTGAAAAGAAGTACATTCCTGTGCTGATAAACGGGGGATTAGCCAGCTCTGAAAGTCCACGCTGCTGTCCGGAGACCAGCCTGCTGTGAAACTTACATGGCAGCTGGGAGCGCTGGAAGTCCTGCCCGCGGAGCAGCCCAGCTTGACGGAGCAGGTGCAACTCTGGCTCCAGCTTTGAAGCTCCGGCTTCCCCAGGCCTGGCAGAGCTGGGTGCCAGAGCAGGCAGCGGTATCACCGCCGGCCACCGGCGGGCATTGCCCTGCTTGGCGTGGGTCTGACCCGGGGAACCAGAAGCGCACGAGGACGATGGATGCTCTGGTCGTTTTTAAACACCACGGTCTGGGTGCAGCCTGCTGCTCAGGACACTGTAACCAGGCGAAAACAGCCCCAGCCCTGCCCGGGGTTTTTATGTTCCCCCTGAAGAAATTAATTAAATTGACTTCTGTGAAGGCTGTTGGTGGAGCTAGAGGCGTCACTCCCTTGCAGTTAAGGAGCGTCTCGTGTGCTCATCGTGTCCCTTTCAGGGAAGGGTGAGGCACCCATCGGGGAAAAGACAGAGCCTGTTAAATGGCAGCATAGTCCTAAGGGCTGCTGAGAAGAAGGTACTTTCCTTCCAATTCGTTCTGGGCCGTTTTTGCATGTGCAGCCCTCTCAAAACAACACAATCTATCCAGACCTCAGTTCCCCATTTGTAACACCGGGATTTCCAGCATCCCACAGGAGTTCACCTTCTGGCAGCGCCGGTGCTGCCGTGTGCAGCACTCAGTGCGCTGTGCGTACACCAGCTCACGTTTGGGAGATCTCAGGGGGACGGTGCTGAAAAGCAGTCGCTGATTTATGTCTCCCCATCACTTGCCTCGACAAACAGTCGCTGGCGGTGCTTTCTGTTCCCTCTCACAGTGCCGCGGGCCATGTGCCCAGCAGTTCCCCAGTCTCACACTTCCCAGGAAAAGAGAAAGTAACACCTGAGAAACACAGATGTTTTTGCACCGCAGCTAGTGTTGGCAGTGAAATAGCCCCCAAAAGTTGCATTCTTCAATCGCAGTGTGGTACCTGCGAGGAGTTTAACCCCTGTTTGTTCTGTTCGAGTTCTGCTGCACCACGCTGCGGAGTTCTGCAGCTTGCACCGCACCCCTGACACCTCGCTTTAGACCAGCTTCCATCAGGGCGCTCCTCCTCACGGCAGCTTGGCCC
Organism: Alectura lathami; assembly: GCA_013399715.1. Classification (NCBI taxonomy): domain Eukaryota; kingdom Metazoa; phylum Chordata; class Aves; order Galliformes; family Megapodiidae; genus Alectura; species Alectura lathami. The sequence goes on from VXAV01004050.1 coordinate 44,369, forward strand.
TGGTGTTTTTAGGAGATGTTTGTCCCTGTTTCCTCTGAGCTCCTGAGGGGCTCGTGCATCCCCTGACTTGGACTCAAATGGTTCCCTGTTCCTTTGTGCAACCTCCCACAATGTGACCGTGTCCCTCCTTGCAGGACGAATGCTGAAGCATGAGACCAAACAGTGGGAGTAAAAATACAGTTTCACTTCAGTTTTGTTGTGTGGTTGACATTCGTGTGACCAGCTGCACTGCCCATATTTTGGTGATGGTGGTTAAAAACAGAGGGAAAACAAAAGCCTCGGAGATAAACAGGTTGGAAAGGATGCCCCGTGCTCCGTCAGCAGCTGATCAAAAACAAGATTGAGCGGTGGCTTGGACACATCCATGGCAAGAAAGACTGGGGCTAATATTGACTTTAATCTGGAAGGATGGAAAATCAAAGAACAAAGTACAGGAGCCTGCGGCCAAATCAGAGGTGCTGCAGCCAGGTGTCACGGGAGACATGGGAGCCCCCGGGGAGTGGCTGGGGGAGGTTCTTGGAGCCTCCTGCTCGTAGGCTGAGCAAACGGCTGCTATAGGTCCCAGAAGGGAGCTGGTAAATGCAGGGTTTTGCAGTCTAGGGAACACCTTGGGGCTGGCAGGCACCACTGTCCACTCTGCTCCTCTCCTCCCCTCCCACAAAAGTCATCTCCAAGAATTTTGCAGATAATCTCCCTCCTCTAGAAGGAAAGGTAAAAGAGAAGCCCAGCAGCACTGGAGTCTGGGAGAGGATTCACTGCTCACTTCCCTGCAGCAAAAGAAAGTGCACAGCCAGGAAAAGGCACTGGAGGGAGTGGAGACGTGGCAGGTAGCGCTGAGAGCTGGCCACAGCTCCGTCTTCCCTTTGAGATAACGCCTGTCCTCGCATCCTTCCCGGGGAAGCACCTGGCTCCGGCCTGGCTCCTTGTCCTGCCCCGGCCCCGAGGAGCCGCACAGCTGGGGGCAGGCTCTGGTCAAGGGCGCTGTGGTCCCTGGCTCACACGAAGTTGCAGACCCCTCCTCAGGGACCTCTGCCTTCCCGGGAGACACACAAACCCCGCAGAGGCTGCCCCAGGGGGGAAGCGGGGCTGTTGGCACTCGCTGCCACTGCCCTGCTTGCTGCGCTCCAGCACAGAGGCTCAGGGGAGAGGCTTCTGCTTAGACGCTGTCCCAGCACTGGGGCTTCCTGGCCTGCCAACACTGTGTTTTGCTGGGATTTTAGCCCCCCACACTCCTGGGGATCCCTCTGTGCTCCCTGCACGGCCAGACCCTGCCCGCAGGGAGNTGACGCTCGGTGGCAGCACCCCTTGGCCACACAGCTTGCTGCGCTCAGGACAGCCGGGACGTGCAGCCGTCCCTGCGCCCCAGCAGCCGTCCCGTGGTGACAAACCGCGCACGGTGCCGCTTCCAGGCGCCCGTTAAACCTTTTGGCAAGATGCTACCCCTTCCCCAGGGGACAGCGGCAGCACTGGGACAAATCCCCGGTGTGCGCGGGGCTGATACCGCTCTCGCCAACAGACAGCACCCGGCGGGCAGAGGGGCTGGCCGAGGTGGGGCGGGAGCCGCTGGCAACCCGGAGCCCCCGGCGCTATGGGGTCAGCACGGCCGCGATCCCGCTATCTGCAGGGCTGCACTCGGCCCCGACAGCAGCTCTGCCCCGTGAGCCTGGCTGTGTTTATCTGGCGGCTGGGGCTGCCTGAGCCAGGCACCCACAGGGGGTTGCGGGGCTGGGGGCCAGCTCGCAAACAAGCTCAGGATGTGAGCACAATGGGCGAGGACGGGGCTTTGAAAAGCGTGGGGACGCAGCGCGGCCCTCCGGGGCCACATCAAAGCCTCGCAGCTCCCGAAGGCCGCGTGTTTGATCGCGCCCGTGGGGCTGGCACCCCGCTGCTCTGGGGGCTGGAGGTGGGAAGTGGAAAGGGAAAAGGCGGCAGTGGGAAGAGGGCGGGCACGGGGCCGGGACACAGCCCCGAGGGTCCTCGTCCCCACGTCACGGGTTTCTCACGAGCTCCCTCAGTCCTTCTTTGTTCTGGCCCTCGCTGATCCGTATCTCGAGTGCAGCGCGCTGCTCCTCTCTTCCCCACTGTTCCAGGCAGGCATCTCAGACATTTTTTTCACAAGCACTTTCCCTGAATCTGCAGTTGCTGCAGATGGGAGCTTTTGGGGTTTTTCCTTGCAGTCTTGGTGGTCTGAATCCCGCAAAGCCAGGGATGCCACCTATGATGTGTAGTGCTTCCCCTGAGAAGCCCGTGTGGCCTTGGACAGCGAGACATGGGGATGTGCTCACGCCCGTGCTCCAGCTGGGTCACCCACAGCACCCAGCTCCTGCCTGACCCCATGCCACGTCCCTCCTCTATAGGAGGTGACAGAGTGTGTTCAGCCTTGGATCTGCGTTTGCCACCTCCTGCACCACCACCCCGACGTCCCGGCCCGCTTATAGGGTCCTGCTGCATCAGCTGGACCTCCCTGCCCGGATCAGCCCTGCAAAAGTCCCTCTCTGCTCATCCCTGCGCTCCCGAAAGGGCCTGGGAAGAGGCTGGAAAGCCCAGGAAGGTTTTGCCTCTGATTTGCTCTGCAGTGCATGCACACGCTGCTGCGTTTGGACAAACAACAGCCAGAGCCTGCCCGGCGGGAGCCAACCTCCCTGATAAGGGGCCATGTGGACTCCGATTAGACCTGTCCGCTGGTCTGGTTATTATTATTTTTTTTTTTTAATGCATTTATTGGCAAAAGAGGAGACAAAGGGGGGAAATTAAAACAACAAAGGAGAAGCCAACACCCTGTTGTGCATGGCTGGCTCTGCAGGGGGAAATTGCTCCCAAGGCGCTGGGTTATGGTTCTGCAGTCAGGGTCTGCTGTAGTCTGCGGCACCGGCCCCAGGAGGCTGGGAGCAGCTGAGCTGAGCCTCTTCCTGCAGCTTTCTGATTGCTTTTTCTTATCAGCCTGCTGGAAAAGCCTTGTTTTAGGCAGGATTAATCTCTCAGAGCAGTATCTGAAAGTGAAGAAGGGACTTTAATTGAGGTGGGATTGGCAGGGAGAGGGGGAGCTTTCTGCCCTCCTGCTAATTGCCCCTTATCTGCAACTGCGAAACTTGCCCCCTGGCTGGCTGCCTGGCTGTGTCGTACCAGAGCCTGGGTGAGCAATGGTGCTTATTTGCAGCTTTGTTTGCAGGTTTATCTGCATGTTGGTTTGTGGGTTTATTTGCAGGTTTCTATACAGGTTTCTTTGCAACCTGGAGGGTACAACGCAGTGCCACCAACCAGGGGTCTTGCCCTGGCTCTGTGCAGCCGGTGTCCCCGGAGCAGGGCACTGCTCGTGCCTCTCTTGGCTTGACTGCAAGCATAGGCCCGCGGTGTCACCTTCCCTGGGCATGTGCAGCCGGGTGGCACCTCAAGGGCAAATCCCCAGCTGGAGAAGGGTCAAGCTGGGAAACCAGAAATAAGCAGCCACCCTCCCTGGCCAAATTGCTGAGAGCTTCCAGGCTGTGCTGTTCTGCCCTGCAACAGCCTCCTGCTCCGGTCACTGTCCCCGGGCACGTTCCCTGCCACGCATGCGGGCCAGGGCCCTGCTTGGTGGGAAAAGCAGACTTTACCCTAGAGGAAAAAATATGTCGGTTTGTGTTTTTGTCTCGACGTGGCCTGAAAGTCCAAGCAGCTAAAAAATTCTGAAGCCAATGGAAATAAACCTTCCTGTTTCCCCAGCAATGAGCAGTTTATGTTTGTTCTGGCCTCCTGACTTTTAGTCATAGAGAAATGGTCAACAGGGATGTTCCAGCCTGGGCCTCTCCTTTTGCACAGCTCAGGCCCTCAGCAGGAATGGCCCTGGGGCTGCTGAGACCCACATGTGGGTGCAGGCATCTCCCAGCCTCTTTCCTTTCCTCTCCTCCAGCCAGCACTTGTGGGTTTTATTGGGTGTGATCGCCCTTCTTTGCTTGTGCAGCCTCAGCTGCTCAGAATGATTTATTAATTATGCCATGATGCCAAATGAGCGTGTGCTGATGCTCTGTGGCCTGTGGAGGAAAGCAGTCCTGCACCCGCTCCTCACTTGGGTGCGCTGCCCCAAGCCCCCCAGGCAGCCCCCAGCCCTGGGGCAGGGTGGCAGCGCCTGGACCGAGTGGTGCCCGGTGTCCTCCTTGTCCCCAGAAGGGACAGGGCTGTGTCGCGTCACGCACTCACACCCACACATCTGTGCCTGCAAGTGTGGGCACGGACCCACCCACAGGCGTGCACCTGTGCATGCACCCACACACCTCTGGATGCGTGCACTCCCCAGTCCTCTTCCCTCCATGCAGGGTGCTGCATGCCCAGCTGCTTGCGGGCACAAAGCGAGGATTTACGAGGCAGCCAGGACATTCCAGCTCAGCCACCAAAGCCAGAGCTGGCACCTGCGTTAGGCAACAGCAGGGGAAGGGATCCCTGGCAGAGCAGCCTTGGTCCCCACCGAGCAGCACTCGGGGTGTTTCCCACCTCCTGCCTTCGGTGGAAGGAGCTGGCAACGTGTGCATGCAGGGACACTGTCAGGGCTGGGTGCTCCCTGTTGCTGACCCCTGTGCTTGTGGGGCAGATGGGGCAGGATGTGCAGAAGCAGCCCTGCGCTTTCACAAACATGCTGTGTGTGTGCTGGCTCTCTGGGAGAATATTTTTGGGTCTGAGGTGTGCCTTTTTAAAAGCCTCAGCATCTCCACCTGCGAGCTTCTTGCAGGAGACAGACGGGTAAGAAAATAAACTCCCGACCAAAAAAAACCACCCGGAGCCCACGCAGTGTGTGCTTTTACCTCGTCATTCTCAAAAACATGCAAACATCAGCAGCGAAGTGTGATATTTTAGGTGGCCGCGGGAGAAAAAAGCCCCTCTGTTTTCAAACAAGGTTCCTTTTCTTCGGGTCTGGCCACAGGAACCCACAGGAACCCGCAGGGCGCCCGCTGGCCCTGCAGCCCCTGCAGCTGGGGCTGGAGCAGCCGCTCGGCGTGGGGAGGAAGCAGAGCCTGAGCTTCCTCAGGAGCCCCCGGCCGGGCTGGGGCCCGCCGCCGCCTGTTTGTCCCCTTTGAAGGTGACAAAGCCCCCCGCCACGCTGAGCCCTGCTGCTCGGCTGCTTCCGCTCGGGCTGAGCACGGCACCGCTGGGTGTTGGTGTTTTAGGAGGAAAAGCAAACAGAAAGGAGTCCGGAGCTGCTCTGCAGAAGATGGAGCCGGGGAGGTTATCGGGTGCCCCATCTGCGAGGCTGGGTTCGAAAGGGAGGGGAAGGCTGGAGCCTTCAAAGCTGCTCTGATGGCTGCGGTCCAGCTGGAGAACGGCTTCATCCAGCCCCTGCCCTGCTTCTTCCAGCCACAGCAGTCTCCCCTTCCTCCTCCCACCATCCTCCTCCTCTCCTGGCAGACTTTTCCAGCCAGGAGACAGCGAAAGAACAGCACTGTATGTGCCGTGCCCTGGCACCTGCTCAGGGCCACCTCTGGGGACAGTGGGGACGCTGCTGGGCAGAACCAGCACAGCCAGACCCTGGTCCCGGCCAGGCCCTTGGGGAACCTCTTTGGGAAGCGTGACTGAGGCCCCAGCTGGGGTGACAGCCAGCCCACAGGGCACAACCATCCCAGCTCGCTGCAGCGTGTACATGTTGCGTAGGAACCTATATGTTACATAAAGTCATAAATCTACACACACTTGGATAGGTGTGTATGGCTTTTCTGTTGCTATGCATACAGTCAGACATCCCAAGCGGTTTTTGTAAGAGGCCTTTGAATCCCCTCAGGCTCCATTCCATCAGAGCCTAGCACTGGGCACCGGAGCAGTGCCGCTGAGGAGCCGGCTGGGAGGAGGTCAGCGTGCCCTGTCAGAAATGCTTTGTAGGCAGTGGCAACGCTGTCTGGAAAACAACACTCCACACGGGCTCTCCCCTGACTCCAAAGCAATGTCTGCCCTCCTGCTGCAGGGATCGTTCCCCATCTGAGAGGTGGCCTTCTTGACATCAGGAGACCTGCGGGTTTGTAGGGCGTTGAGTTTTCTGTGTGCAGAGGGGCTGCTCCCTGCTGCGAAGCAGGGATCTGAAGGGGGGTCTGCTGCTCTGCCAGGGGTCCCTACCTCGTGCTGCACAGCCCTGCTCCCTCCAGCCCTGTCTCCTGCGGACGGCCACTCCCACCCTGCCGGCTGCCTGCCAGGGGCAATCGGAGAGGTGCACGCCACCTTTATCTGTGGCCAGCTGCGGGCAGGGCTCCCCACAATGCTATCAGCGAGGCAGCTCCAGCCCCTGGGGTTGGGGGGAGCCAGCTCCAGCCCTCCTGTGCTGGGGCCGGGGGCACCCTGACCATTGCAAGGTGATGCTGTGACCATGACACAGAGATGCTGCGGCCCTTGCATGGTGATGCTCTGAGCATTGCATGGTGATGCTCTAGGGGCCAGAACCCCTTGCAGCCTCGCCAGCAGGACCCAGCCCCAGTCCTGCCGTTTCCCCAGCCTCTCCTGGTGGTTTCCTCTCGGCACCCTAGGAAAGGCTTTCCTGTCCCTTTCACAAGTGCAGCGGCTGCCACGCTTTATTTGTTTCTCTTGAGTCGCATCCGCCCTCATGCTTCCAGCGGCTCTGTGGGGTGCTGCCAGGACGGCGACGGGGCTGAGTGGGGACACTGGCTCACCCCTAAAGCCCTGGGATGAGGGCAGCAGGGCTGTGCAGGTGTCACTGTCCCCAGCCACCTGGCAGGCGGCGAGCACGGTCTGGCCCCCTGCAGCACAGCACAGTGTCAAGCATAGCTCAGAGCCCCAGGCAGAAAGGTGCAGGGGGGAGATGTTTATTGTCTGCTTGTCCAAATGGGCCACAGCATGAGAGCTGGGGTGACGGAGGTGTCTCCACACGTGCCCCAGCTGCCCTCGGCATCGGGGACAGTGGCTGCTGCGGTGCGAGGTTGTCACTGCTTGGCGTGCCGCCATCCAGCACAGCACTAGGCTCTGGGAGGATGAGGAGAGCATGGAGAGGAAGGCACCTCAGCCCCAGCCAGCTCCCAGCAGGGCTCTGTAGGGGAGAAGATCTGCTGCCTCCCGGTCGTACGGAAGCTGGGACTGGTGGCACGTAGCCCCTGAGGGCGAGCACAGGATCCAGGACGTGGGTTGGCTGCTCCGTCCACAGCTGGGTGAGATGTGTGGAAAACCACCTAAAACACCATGCAAATATTTGGATTTCCAGAGCGTTTCCAAGTATTGGGGAACGCTGACGACGCAGCTTTGTGGGCACTGCAGACATGGTGAGAGGGGTCTGGTTGGCTTTTTTGGGCAGGGTTTCAAAGGTCAGATGGTTTTGTGTAAGGAAAAAAGCTAACCAAGCAGACAGAGCCTTGCCAGCGCTGCCGATGGCCCCTCCAGCAGCACCTTGGAGCACAGCACCCACCACGATGCCCATGGGTCCATGACACCCTGAGCCTTCAAGTACAAGGGACTGGTGGGGTGGACGGCCGCATCTGGGTGCTTCGTTCTCCTTATCTGCTGAAGGGATTTTCTGGCAGGAAAGGGGGAACCTGGTGCTGTCCTTAGTGGGGCTGGTTGACCCCAGAACACCCTGGGTCTGTGGGGAGTGCCCTGGCTGGGTTACGGTGGTGGTGCTGGCCCAGAACTTTGCCTGGCCCTGCCTCTGCCAGGGGATGGACGCTCACCTGCCTTTGGCTGCTGCCCATCCTGCTGGTCTTTGCCCACGGCAGCAGCCTGTGGGGAGAGCAGTGGCTGCAGGGAGAAGAGAGCGAGGGACCCTGGTAGCCCCATGACCACCAAGCTGTGATGGGGGCAGCATTAAAGGGAGAAGCTGGGCGGACCTGGGCTCCACCATCCCATCACATTCCCCTCTCCACACCCATCTCTGCTGCTTGGGGCAGGTCTGAGCAAGGCACCGCAGGCACGCCGCGTCCTGCCATCAAAGGGACGGCGCTGGCTGCAGGCTGCGAGGGCAAGAACCCTCTGTGCCCAACGGTGGGGAGGTGATGGCCATCCCTGTGTCACACAGGGCGGCAGGGACTGCCTTACCTCCCGACTCTCCTGCTCCTGGGACGTTGCTGTGCCCGGCTGGGATGTCCCTGTGGCCACCAGTGAGCCATCCCGGGCAGGTGATGGGCTGACAGAGATGCAGGTGGTGATGGTCTCAGACCTTATGGTGCTGTTCAGAAGCAGCCGGATCCACCTGCTGGGGCACAGCGGGGTGAGGCCAGTCCCCGCGGTGCCTGTTGGGTCAGGACATTGCGTCAGGCACCGCGCTCACCTCATTTTACACAGGGTGCAGGCTACTTGGCAGCACCAGCAGGAGGGAGCCTGAGGGTGCAAGGCAGAACGGTGTGACCCCTGGGCTTGGGGACAGCTGGGACCTTGGTGCAGATGGGGATGTGCCGGTGCTACTGGGTGTCACTGGCACTGAAGGGAGATGGAGAGGGGAGGAGCACGCAGCGATGGAGGTGCGCTCGGTGAGAACGAGCCATGCATAGCATCAATACTTGGTGCCACCCCCAGCGCTATGCTCAGTGCCCCGGGGCTGTACCTGGTGCCTCGATGGGCACTGAGCTCGGGTGCTGCAGAGGACCCGGGGCATGATGGGGTTGAGGTAGAGAATGGTGAAGAGGGTGACTGTGATGCTGCAGAGTGAGTCAGGGACAAGCAGCCACGAGCACACGGTGCAGCAAGGGGAACAGGCTCCAGCATGTGCCAGCCCTGCGGCACCGCAGGGCACATGGCACGTGTGCGTGCACGCCGGGGCAGGGCTCTGCCTCCTGGGACCAAGGATACACGTAGATCTTGTCCATGGTGACGGGCTGCAGGGGGTAGAGCACCGGGAAGAGGATGCAGGACATCTGGACTGCCATGACCTGGGACGTGGCGACTGTCGGGAGGAGGTGGACGTAGCGGTGGTAGGAGCTGGCGCGTTTTCCCAGCCCAGGTGGTGCTGGTAGAAGTGCTGTGGCAGAGGGGTGCTGGCAGCGGGGGGCAGCTCCCCAGAACCCCCCCCGGGGTCTTGCTGCCCCCTCTGCATACAGGTTTGGGTGTGCACGAGCATGCGAAGGGCACGTGACGTGTGCAGGGTGTAGGGAGAGGGGTGCGCAGAATGGAGAGGTGTGCGTGCAGGGCGTGGTGCCAAGGGCTGGCTGCAGGGCAGTGGGAGGGACGCAGGCAGGTGTGTGAGATGCAGCATTTAGGGGTGGGTGTGGGGTACAGCGTGTAGGGACAAGGACTTGGGGTGCAGATAGGGTGATGGACAGGCATGAGGCAGAATGTGGGGGGCACAACACGTAGGAACAGGGGCGTGTGATGCGGTCAGCGGGGCTGTGGTGCGGGGTGGGTGCAGCACCTTGTCCCTCACCCTGATGCAGCTGTCGCAGTGGGGGCAGCAGATGTGACTCCAGCAGGGATGCTGGCACCTGTGCCAGCTCTGCTCCAGCACGTCCCTCTGGGCCCTTGGTGCAGGTGACACGAAGGAGACGCCACTACCCCCAGCCCCATGGCCAGCACACTGCTGCCCCATCCCTTCATGTGCGGGTGTCCCACCTGGTAGGAGGAGCTCCAGGTTGGAGAAGCTGAGTGTGACCAGACTGGCACCAGCCTGGATGAAGAGGACGGTGATGAAGATGAGGCTCAGTGGTAAGATACGCAGAGCCAATCAGCTGTACCTGCAGCAGGACGGAGGGGAGGACGGTGCTGAGGTCAGGCCCTAGGGCTCTGTGGGAGGGGGGCATTGGGGTGTTCAGCCCCAGGGAGTTCACTGGGGTGGGCGGGGGGTGTGGGGGGAGATGCAGGTCCAGGCTGTTTGAGCTGATGCCTGGCTCTAACACCCCCAGGATGCTGGTGTGAAAGGGCAGCTCCATCACCTCATGTTCCCAGGACGGCGGTCAGACCGCTGCTATGGGGTGACTTACGGGTACGAGACCAGCAAGTGCGGGAACAGGAGGATGCTGAAAAGAAAGGAGGTGAAGTGCTTCATGGTGGGCTGGGCAGCTGCAGGGCCTCTGCCCTCCATGGACTGGATCCCCTTCTCCAGAGCTCATGTCCCTTAGGGTGCTGGGAGGGCACCAGGAGCAGTGAGCACCCCCAGCGCTCACAAGGACGCTGGGGTCCATTTAGGGTGAGGACACACTGCTCCCACACTGAATGCCTGCTCGGTGTGCCCCCTCCCCAGGCCCAGGCTTTGCCCCTGGCGCTGAGCTGCGGTGCTGAGCCGGGCCAGCCCTGCCCTCTAGCGTCGCGGGAGCAGCCCTAGCCAACTCCTCACCCGCTGCCACGTGCCCGCAGAGCCACCGAAGCGTCCGGAAGGACAGATGGATGCTCAGCTTCCCATGGCCCCGCAGGCAGGGTGGCACCGGGTCCCGCTCTGCCCCTGCTGCAAGGGGGACAGGGCATGGAGACCAGGGCACACTGCCACCATGGGGGTCCCCCACCCAAGCCCGGCAGGGTACCCAACTACCCAGCAGGTGGGGCAGGCAGAGTCCTGCACGCCAGGCTCTGGGGACACACAGGCACATCACAGCCACTCCCCCCCGGCACCCCGGGTCGATAACCGGGCGGCCGAGGATCTTCTCAGGGCTGGGCCAGTGCAGGGGTTCGCCAATGAGCACCCTGAGCTGGTTAAACTTGAACGACAGGCTGAAGCCTCCCCCAGTCCCTGCCCTCAGGACTCTGACCCTGCGTGGGGACAGCAAAGGGAAACTGAAGCAGGCAGTGACAAGCAGCCTCACAGCCGCTGGGACAGAGCTGGGCAGGATGGACCCCACCATAGAGCTGGCAGATGACCCCAGGTGGGTGCTGGGACTCCTGTGCTACCAGGTCACTTTGCAGCCACTTTTTGGAGTGGCATTTTGTGCTCTCCCCTCTGTAAAGAAAGGGGCAGGGCGGGGGCACCCCACAGGGCTGGGTGTCCCCATGTCCCTGCCAGCCCCTAGCAGCACTCCTTTTCTCCGCAGGTTCCCCCGGCCGTTGGTGGAGATGCTGATGACAAATTTCAGTGTGCCGGCAGCGTGCTTCTCCCTGCCACCCACCTCCCGGCAGCTGCTGCAGCGTAGGTTGAGGGGAGTGGGTAGTGTGTGTGGGGGGGGAACCTCCCCTTGTCCCCATAGGAGGGGGATGGCGATGAAGGAGGGAGGGTGCAAGCAGGGAGCAGCCCTGAGGAAGGGCAAAGGTAGGAGGGTGCTGCTGGGGTCTCAGTCCCCCACCCCATAGCCCTGCCTGTGGGGGCAGCACCAGGTGTGTGATGTGGGACAGGGGAGCAGCGGGACTGAAGCAGCAGCTCCGGCACTGCTCAATGCACCCAGGACACAGTGAGCAGCTTCCTCAGCCATGCCAAAAAGGGGCCCCGGGGCGGATGTGGAGTGGTGGCTCCAGGGTGAGGGACAGGACAGGACTCAGAACCAGATTCTTGACCCTTCCCGGCAGAGCTGGACATGGTCCAACTCACCATCACGGGCCTGGCCACCATCCTGACGCTGGTGTCGGTTGCCATCTACGTGGAGGAAGCTCTCTACCTCATGCGCAAGACCTGCTGCCCCATCAAGATGAAGACCCTCTGCTGGAGCAGCTCGGCCCCCACGGTGAGCCAGGGCTCGAAGTGGCGTTGGGGGCACTCCAGAGGTCTGAGCCCCTGTGGGGATGGGGAGCTGTAGTGTGCCAAGCCCACATCTCCCCCAGGTCGTGGCCGTGTTCAGCTGCTTTGGGCTGTGGTTCCCGCGTTCCATGATGATGGTGGAGATGGCGACCACGCTGTGAGTATCGCCTGCCCTAGGGCAGTGGGGCCTGGCTGCCTCTGTCACCTTCCTCCTCCTCCCCAGGTACTTCGCCATCTGCTTCTATGTCATGATGATGGTCATGGTGGAGGGCTTCGGGGGCAAGGAGGCCGTGCTCAGCACCCTGAAGAACGTGCCCATGGTGATCAGCACTGGGCCTTGCTGCTGCTGCTGCCCCTGCCTGCCCCGAATCACCATGAGCAGGTGAGGGAGGGCTGGGGTAGGGCTTCCACCCCCTGCCTCTGCTGGGGTGAAACAAGCCCCCAGGCAAGGGGCTGCGACCGACCTCTCTCCCTGCACCAGGAGAAAGCTTAAGTTGCTGCTGCTGGGGACGCTCCAGTATGTCTTCCTGAAGACGGCTGCTGTCTTCCTGGGGCTGGTCCTGTACACTGACGGGAGCTACAACCCCGCCGATGTGAGTGCCACGGTATGGGGACGGGCAGGGTGACGCGTGACAGGGCAGGCCCCAAAGCCCCAGCTCCTGCCTGCAGATCTCGGCCGAGAGCGTGGCGCTCTGGATCAACACCACCATCGGAGCCTCCACCCTCTTTGGGCTGTGGGCCCTGGGCATCCTCTTCCGGCAGGCCCGGCAGCATCTGGCGGAGCAGAACATCCAGGCCAAGTTCACCTGCTTCCAGGTAAGCCGGCAGGCTGCAAGCCCTGAGCACAAGGAGCTCTTCACAGCCAGGCTGGAGATGGGTGATGCGGTGGGACAGGCGGGAGACCCAGCCCCAGCTGTGGTGGCTGTTTGTGGGCACCCTGTCACCTGGGGCGTGGGTGGCCGCAGGTTCTCCTCGTCCTGACAGCGCTGCAGCCCGCCATCTTCAGCATCCTGGCCAACAACGGCAACATCGCCTGTGCGCCGCCCTTCTCCTCCAAGGCCAGGTCGCAGCGTAAGTCTGGAGCTGTGGGAGTGAGTCGTCTGCTCCTGGCTGAGCACCTCCAGCGCGCAGTGGGGAGCAGGGAACGGACGTGGTAGACAAAAGCACCTTCCAACAGCCAGTCTCCACCTCTCGCTTTCAGAGATGAACATGCAGCTGCTAATCCCACAAACCTTCATCCTGGCCGTGGTGGCGCGGATGTACTACCGCAAGCAGGACGACAAACCAGGCTACGAGCCCTTCAGCGTCACACCCGCCGGCAGCAACAAGGTGTGAGCAGGAGGGAGCAAAGAGCGTGCGAGGGCACAGCGAGCCCGGGGTGCTGCCAGCCCTGCATGACCATCTCCTCCTCCTACAGCTGTCGGAAGCTGCTGGGAGCAAAGCTGGCAGAGGGTGAAAGGGACTGAAACCTGAAGGCCAGAAGCCAAAGGGATCTGTGAGGAGCCACGGGGAGCTCTTGTCTGAATAAAGGTGACTTTGTACACGCGTGTTGTGCTGGTGGCTGGGCCCGGGTCGCCTCCTGTCCTGGCAGATGATCCCACGTGCTGGGGAGGAAGACGTAGGCAGAGCAGCACAGCCGTGATGCAGGGCTCATAAGGGGCTGGGGCAAATGAGGCGTCCAGCACTCCCTGAAGCCACTTCTCCCTCAAACCAGGGCTAAGATGGCAGGGGAGGAGACCACATCCGTGCTAGAACAGCAGAAGGGATCTGGCACACAGTGAGTAAAATGACTTTGTGTTTATTTGGCTAAACATAAATGCCAAAAAACCAACTCCAGAATAAGGAAGACAGAGAGCTGTGCACACAGGCCCACACAGAAACCAGCACAGTGCACACTGATCGGGGAAGAGCCAGCCCGAGGCAGCTGGGGCTGGAGGTGACAGCCGGACTGATTGATGCAGCGTGGCCAGAGATGGGCAGGTGCCAGATCACAGTGCTGAGACCAGAGCTTGCTGCTGGGCACCACCAAAGCCTCCCTGACCTGCCCTCTGCTGTTCTCGCAGCGCCCCTTCTTTGCCCCCCACATCATTACCTCTGGCCAGCGCAACACGCTGGGGAAGGCAGGAGTCGGAAAGCCAGAGCTCCCAACTTCTACTCATTCAGTGTATCCGTTTCAGGGAAGAGGTTCTCTGTCCCACAAGGGAAGGGGTGAAAAAAGTGACTCAAAGCTTTTTGTGGATGGCTGTGCTCAAGGTGAGAAAATACACTGGTGATTAATTACGAGATCGTTTTGCTTGACAGATGCCTGGCAGCAGAGCCACAGCCACTTCCAACACAGCTCTCTCGGCACCAGCAAGCACTAGGGCCCAGAAATCCCACGGTTTTAACACTAGCAGCACACAGGCAAGCAGCAAAGCATAGGACTGGGGCACCTTGTTGGACAGCTGTTTCCTCCAGAGATTTGAAGCCTTCTCCTGCAGCCCTAACCAAAGTGCTGCACTCTTCTACAGTCTTGCTTGTAGTTGCATCCTTGGCACCTTTCGGCTTTGTCCTGCTGCTGCTCTGCTGTGAGAATATCCTCTCCTAGGGGCTGGCTGCTGGTGCCAGCAGCCTCATATTCAAGATTTACAGAGGAACTGGGGTAGGGCTGTCTCACAGGAGGTGATGCATGGATTTGGCAGCATCAAACTCCACACAGGAACATGTTCTTCAATGCATGCTAGTGATGCTTTGTTTTTCCACTCTTAGCTCATGCTCAGTTCAAACATGCCTCTTCCAGATGCTTCTTTTGAAGAGAGCAGGGGTGGGTGAGGGGTGTGCAGGACAGCCCTGAAGCAGCAGCACCATGTGTATCTGCGAGGGACAAGATGTTCCTGGAGAACCTGGCTTGTGTATTTTGCCCAAACACCAAGCTCTGTCCTATTCTTGATAAGGCAGGAGAGCACTGGGGATGAAGCCAGCCCAGCAACCCAGGAGGAAACAAACAAAACTAAAAAGACAAAAACAAGAAAAAAGAAAAAAAGGAAAAAGACTAGTCTGGGATTTGAGTGTCCATTTTAATTTAAGTGCAAGGAGGAAGCAGGGATTATTGGTTACAAGAAACAGCTCTGTTATTCCAAGCTACATGTAAAATCATGTTTGGCTTCTTACCACGCACCCCAGGTTGTGCAGACACCAAGAAACATGTTGGGTCTCCACGGAGCAAGCCACCATCCAGAACACCACTGTGACCCAAAGTTACAGAACACTGTTGCGTAACTTGTGTCTAAAACAGCAGTAAGGCTCTACAGCAGCCTGGTCCAGCTGGGGAAAGCAACTCCACACCCATACTGAGGAAAGGTGAAGGGAAGGTGGGGGAGATAGGGAAGAGAATGTGGGTGATATGAAATAAGTGCTCTAACACTCATAAACCAGGTGAGTAAAAACTGGCTTGCACCAAGTGACTGTTACTTGCTCCATACAGCTTAAAATGAACAGCAGGGAGCCGTGCTCTAGAGCTGTGCAGATCCCTGCTGAGAGGTCCAAGTGGCAGATGAGGAATCCCCAAAATATCCTCTCTCATTCAGGCTCTGGCCTCAAGAGCACAGAGCAAAGAGGTTTCTCTTCCACGAGTCTCTGTCAAGCCCTCTGGGCAGGGTGGCAGAGGATCAGCAAGGTAAGAGCTGGCAAGCCTGCTCCTTCCCAAGGGTGCACGCGTTCCCTAGAAGCGCTGTGCGGAGCTTGCGGCAGCATTTGGACTCCTTTCCTTGCAGCTGCTGCTCCCCAAGCCCCTTGTCCAGCTTGGAAGAGCTCCCTGCGGTATCACTGACCTGGCTGTGAGCTGTCCTCATCTGCTCCCAGCACTGCAGGAGCTCACGGGCTACTCAGCTCCGCAGCTCCACCCAGAGGCAAACCCGAAGGGAAAAGCAAAGCGGCAGCTCCGTGAGGCAGCGAGCCCACTGCCTCAGGCCCTGGCACACGGGTGTGCAGCATGGGGAGCTGCAGGCCACGAAGCTCAGTGCTTACTTACACACACAACAGCAGGCAGCACGAGGACCACGGTTTCAAATGAGCAGATTACACGTGTAAAATCTTAAAAAGCTGCAGCGCTCTCTGATGCTTTCTGACCTGCCTTCAGTGGCGGAGTAAATGGGCACAGGTTTGAGCATTTGCTGTGCAAGCCGGGTGGCTGCCACACGGGGCAGGGGCCCTTTGCTAGGGTAGAACGTGCCCTTCGCCTGCCCAGCTGCACAGCCCAGCACGGGCAGCGAGCTGCCCGCACGAGTTCACGCTTTGTCCTTACAGCAGCAACTTGACGGCACCAGTGTAAAGGACTGCTCCAGCCCTTAAGAGCGCAGCAACTGAAACACAGACAAACACGCACAGAGCACAGTGTTTAAGGGCCATCTGGACAGACAGAAAAACTCACGACACATCAAAGACTGGGACAAGGAACTTCTCAGAGGAGTACATACATTCATTTCCTACCTGGGCTCTCACACACCCAAGGAAACGCACAGACAGCAAGTGCCCTGAAGCAAAGATTCATTCTCTTCTCCAACAGCAACTGAGGGCTCAATTTTAGCTCAAGATTTAACAGTCCTGTTCAGATTAGCTGGAAAGGCCTTTCCCCTGCAACCCCCCACGCAGCTTTGGAGCTACAAATACTGCACAGGGCGTGCAGCTGTGGTGCTGCAACTTCTTCCAGGGTGTAACTCATGCATGCTAAGCTGGCAGCCCCTTCCCCAGCACATCCTCACTGTGACACGCTGGGAAGTCAGCTAAGAGGCGTGGGAGCACGGCAGAGCCTCCCAGATAGGTTCCTATCGGCTCCAGCGCAGCAGAGACATCTCTACTTCCTAGCAGCCTCTATGCACAACTGCCTCCTGCGTGCTGTTGAGGTCAGCTGGTCGAGGAGCTGAGGGAGCTTTCATTTGGCAGTGGCATGGGTACTGCCTGAGGCTGGGAGGAATAAGACGGGGGAGCTGCAGGAAAGAAGGGACAGATTGGTCTTACCACTCTGTCTTGCCTGGGGAGTTTAAGAGGGGAAAAGAAACCAAAGCAAGAGTCACACTTTAGTGCTATTCTTTGTGTTTTAAAAGAGTAGTTTCTTAAAATATAAAAACCATCCTTCCCCTGGAAAACACTAGAACGTAAACAATAACAAGGGAATTTGGGGAGAAGGGAGAGGAGGTTTGAATGTGCTTCCAGGCAGCAGCCCTTGCTAAGAGCAGCGGGGGACCCCAAGGCCCTATGCTCACCGTCAGCCCTGTTCCTATGGCTCTCTTGCTCATTTAGAGTTCCCCAGTGGGTCCGGACTTAGGATTCGGCGATTAGAGGCTCGCAGCAAATCCCGGCTGGTAGCTTAGTCCTCTTCATCCTCACTGATGTCATAAGTGACTGCAGACTCGTTCCTGGAGCGGTTGGCCGGCGAGGAAGGAGGAGTCTTGGTTGAGAAGGGCCAGCGGAAGGAGGGAGACGGGGAGCGGTCGTGTGTGGGGCTGCTGCTGGGACTCTGCTTTGGGCTGATGGCCTGCAGCATCCGGCCCTTGCCCTCCTTCAGCATGTGTTTCTGGTGATGGAAGCAGGAAGGCAGTTAGCGTGGCTAGCTATGTTGACTGCCAAGCTCCCCCAGATCCCATTGCCCCTCCTCCCTGAGCAGCTCCTTACCAAGGCGCCTTCTGGGCCAAACATCTCCAGGAAATTGCCAATGAACTCCCGGGACTTCTCTTCCCACTTCTGAATGAGATCAATACTCTTCTCCTCCACTTTCTGAACAAATTCCTTCGACTTCTCCTCTACATCCTTCACCCTTTTTTTCACCTTATCCACACGCTCCTGCAGGTGGTATTTCTTCTCCTGTTGAGTAAGCAGTGGGTCAGAATACAGCTCACCAGATCTGAGTGGCGACCAGCCCTGCTCCGTGCTATTACACTGCACTGTTGATTAAGACTCAGCATCTCCACCAGATCTGTGCCACTTCTCCCTCACTTCAGCGACTCGTCCTCCCTAGGCCAAATGGCGACTTGCAGTGGGGCTGGGAGATGCTTTTGGCAGGCGCTGGCACAGTCCACAAAGCAAGACTAAACCCAGAGATAAGGACTATCTTAGAGCAGTCCATGGAAGAGGGAAATATTTATAAAATACACAGATTAGATTTCAGTGACCTGCTGTAGGTCTCCTTGCATATCATGACAGCCCACGACTTCTTAGTGGGTGTTCTTAAACAGAGGCAGAGTTACATGCCAAAGAGAGGCCAAGCAGCCACTACCGCTCCTGTTTTATTTTGATTTGACTGTATTTTACAAAGTGCAGTGTCAGAGTGATAAGAGAAATGTTTACTACTTTACTTCCAAGAACCGAAAAACCTCCTGCTGTGTATTCTGCCTGTGTGCTATGAGCCACTCAGTACAGGAACAGAACACATCCCTCCCCTCGTTCCAAGCACTGTTGCTCCTGCAGCTCCAGGGAGGGAACGGTACAGTGGGAACAGGACCAGATTTCATCCTGACAAATGACTCTGCCTTAGAAAAGTGGCTGAGGGAAGAGGAGAGATACGAGACACTGCAGCTGCTGTCAAGAACAACCAACACTTCGCCCAGTTCAACGAAATGCACATTTTGCCACATGCCCCATCTCCAGACCTCTCACCTGGTGAAGCGTCACCAAGTCACTTCTGACAATGGAGCAGCATTAGCAAAACCCCAGCTCCTCTGGGCAGGCTCCACTAGATCAGGTTGCCCAAAGCCCCACCCAGCTTGGCCCTGAACACTCCCAAGAACAAGCAGTTGTGGTGAGACGCTTCAACTCACATTGATGAAGCTGACGTTGAGCTCCTTAGCTGTGTAGCCTCGCTGCAGGTTCCGTCTGGCATAAACGTCGTAGTCTCGCACGATCCGGGTGATGATATCTGATGTTGAGATCCCCTCAGTCCTCTGAGTTGGTGCAAACATGCCTGAAGTTGGAGAACAGGATGAGGACAGCTGTAGCAAGACACATGGCTGGGTTGCGATAGCTTAAAGTCAGCTGCATCTCCACTGAGTTTTACAGCAACCAGCTACAGGGCCCACTTGTGATCTAAGATTCTCCATTTGTGAGAATCTGTAAGCCACACCACAATATTTTTCAAAAAGTTGGCTGTTAATCACCAGACTCTATGTAAGAATTAATGCAGGGGAACCCTTGACATGGACATGGAACAGTCTTGGCCTCACGAACTAGTGCCCCAAACTAGACTTCTTCCTGCCCTCAGAGCTTCCTAGGCAGACTTTGTTCCCAGAGGGCCACAGCCACTTCCCCAGGTATAAGCCTGCCACACAGAAACTGCAGCAGATCTCTGACAGGAATCCTTGGAGAATCTGACCCAGACTCACCTGCTTCTTTTATATGCTTATAAACATCGTCACTGCCAGCAGAAGAATAGGGGATGTCATCATGTGCAACAAAGTCGATCTGAAAATTAAGAAAGCAACGGAAGAGTCAACACTTTATCTTGAGCTTGTAGGTCTCCTGCTTTCTGCCAAAGAATGGCAACTTTTTGCTCAACACCACCACTCAGGGGTGTGACAGAGAACAGCAAGACACTTTTCTCTTGAAAAACCAACGCAGAGCTATCCCGTATTCTCACTAGCAATTGCCTATCAAACTTGTTAGCGCATGACAAAGAGGAAGGGCTGGGACTAGGGACACAGCTGCTTTAAGCTGAGAAACAGCTTGTTAACAGCTACAAGGGGAAACTGAGCACAGTCCCCAGGTACTTCTTCACTTCCCAGAGCAGTTCAACAGATGGGAAAAGAATCTCTGACTTTATCTTACCTACTGATAAAACACTCACAATACAGCTTGCCTGGCCTCCTGCGGCAGGGAAGCTGATGTAGATCTCATCTGGCCCTGCTGAAAGCACCAGGACCAGACAGCCTCCAGAAACCCCTTCCACCCAGTGTTACGCTCTCCCTGTTGCCCATCTCACACCATTCTCCTGGAACTTCTCCCAGAACATTCTTCTGGAACACAGAGAACCCTCTGCCCTCTCAGGCACCTTTACCTTGTCACTATCTGCCATCTCACATGCTTCTACTCTTGCAAGAAGCCCTGCTTGGCTCCCATAACCCAGCTCATTCTGTATTTAAGGATCTTCAACAGAAATCAGTTGCTCAGGCAGAGGTCACCCCCACAGTGGAATTCTTGTTGTAAATAGCAGCTACTCAGAACTCAGAGCAGGTCAGACGCCACATATTACCCTGTGCTCTGCCAGGAACTCGGGGGTGAGCGTCCACGGAGCGTTTCTCACCACCTCGTCCACGTAGCGGCAGTGCTGCACGGCATCATAGCGCTCGTTTTCGTTCATCACCGTGAAGCCCTTGAAGTTATGAGTTAGCTCATCACTGCAGACTGAAGAAAGAGGCACAGAGGAGAGAGGCTGAAGCAATTACCCCAATACTTTTTACCCCTAAGGCAGGCGGTTCTGTCTGTTGACAGCCAACCTAACTCCTCTAGCCGTGAAACATGAGGAATAGGGAGTGGTGACAGGGCCCTAAACTCTTGAGCTCGCCATTTGTTTGGGGGATTTCTGCACAAGCTGGGGACCTACACCCCAGACCATCAAGGTCTAGAGGCTACAATGCTTACCAAGAAAACCAGCCGATACAGAAGGCAACTCTCCTGTATGAAATAGCACCCGGGGCTCTACCTGGCAGAATCCTCCTTATTAACCAGTGGATGTCTCAGGTCTGGAAACTGGAGCCCATGGAAAAATAAAAAAGATCCCTAGGCGTCTGGTTCCATAAATAGCATACCATAGCCTAGCTCTTGGAAAACTAATAAAACGAAGAGCGAGTTCACAGCAAATTAAGTTCATTTAATTAAGTTCTATGAAAAAGTAAATGAACAACTCTTCATAATCTGCATGGAAGACACCGAGAAGGAAGCAGTTTTATGAGGTTATCAGACCCACAAGTAAACAAGGCATTACCAGTTTCAGGGCATCAGATGTATTTATGTTCCAGACAAACAGCTGATAAAGAGCGGGTGAGACTGCTTCCAGCCTGGAGCTCATGTTCACTTGGGCTGTGGCCTCTTGTCTCTCAGTTCCTGGTGCAAGGGGAGCAGTTCATTGCCCCCGTCCCCACCAGTCTCCCAGAGGCAGAGAGCATGACTACAAGCCTTGCTACACTAACACATTAATAGCCTTCCCTGAAGTTATTTTCCTGTCTGATGTACAACATTTATGCATACGGCTTGTCCTTCTGCCTGCAAGATTTCTAAGCTCGGAGCATTTCATTAACAGCTCCAGCTCTCCTTCCTCCTTTCCCCTTCCAGGCACTACTGGAGCACTCATAAAAAATCCAGAAGTATCACTTGTAAAAACATTCTCAGCTGTGAGTGAAATTGTGACAGGGAAAACAAATCACATGGAGACATTATTAATGGTCTATCATAACACTAGGATTTCATTTTGCTTCAGGAAGTTAACGATAGCTGAGAAAACTAGTTAAAGGTACTCCCAGCTCCTGATATCTTCACATTACTATGCAGCCTGACTAGAGGTCACCTCCTGACTGACAACATCCACAGCCTGATGTGTCTTCAGCAGCGCACGTCAGAAAGGTGGGTGAAGGTGCAGGCACTGCGTGGCCAGATGCCAGCGTATTGCAGCAGCCAGAGTTTCACCTTTCCTGTCATATTCTTACAGGAGAGCTGGCTGAGACAGCTCTGGCTAGATCCCCTCAGGCAGTCAGGAGGATATTCCTGTTATCATCTGAAGATCTTTGACTCAAATAAACAAAATGGAAAATTTTTAGTTGGAGAAAAGAAGCCTTACTGACTTCCATGTGGCCACTCACATGCCCAAGGAACCACTGTTATCCCCATGCTCCCAGCAGGACCTCTTTGGGATTAGCCAGAAGCAATTCCCAGCAGAGAGCTGGAGCAGGAGGGCGACTTGCAGGGCGATACAAGAGACGCAAAGCTCAGCCTGCCATGGAGGGACTGATCCTTATTCTTCAACTGTCTTATCCAAGAGGCAGATGCCCAGCTGCCCCTAGCACATTTTCATACTCAGTGGCATCTGTGACAAAACAGATGGGCCAAATTAGAACAGGCTGATTAGGAGTCTTTTCGTCAGGTGCTCTTTTGGTACAGGATTTCCTTCTGCAGACGTATCTGGCTGTCAGCGTACTGCAATATGACTTCAACAACAGGAAGGGATTCAGGAGAACCGGCTGCAGTGACAGCCTCTATGCCACAAAGACAAAAACCCTGTTGTGCCATCTGTATGCACAAGAGTGGAGTAACTGTGCTCCTACCACAGCCAAAGTCAACAAGATCGCTCCTTACCTCCCACAATGAGGTATGTGTTTGGGAAGAGGTTCTTCGCTTGCATCAAGGCTCGGGCATGTCCAGAGTGGAACAAGTCAAATATTCCATCGGCGTAAACTCTGACAGGGCGATCCACTGTGCCAAAGCAACAGACAGACAGATTTATGAGGGTGCCTTCCTGGAGAAGCAGCTGCTGCTCGTGCCTGCGTGACCTTCAGAAACTCATGGGGAGTTGCAGAAAACAGGCAAAATGCGGAGCTATAGGTAGGACAGGTTTGTGAAAAGAAATGGCTGGCTCTTTTCCTTCCCACACAGAAACAAACACAGCAGAGCACAGAGCTGAAATACAACCATGTTCAAAGACAGACTCAAAACCTACCACATACCCACTGAAACAAGGTGAAGGGGAAAGCAAAGGAACCAAGGGGAAAGTAAACCCTGAACACCTGACTCCTATGGAAATCTGACTATAGCATCAACTTTCTGCACAGCAAGGAGCTGTCAGAGGGGAACTGGCCAAGATGCTTCCTAAGGGCCCAATTCCCCCTGCCAGCCAGGATGACATCTCAAGTTCTTCTCAGCATCCTCCTCTCTGCAGCCCACTGCCACAACGTATGGCTGAGGGACCAGGCTGTTCTGATTCCCCATGACCATCACCAGCTCCCCACAGCCCCATGAAGTGTGTGGCTGCATCTGAAAACCCATCTGAACCACTCAGAGAAAGGCAAATATAATTCTGCTGAGCTGCTGACGTGATCTATATCCATAGATGAACAAGGAAGAACAAAGTTAAGCTGAGATAGACCAGCACTGCCAGCTTACAGCAGGAGACTCCATGACTTCTTCTCCCCGGGACTCTAGCTCTCTTGTTGCTGGGAACAAAAAGGCACACATTCGTGGTAACTGAGACTTGGGGACAGCCTGCTGCTCTCTGGCCCCTCTCAGTTCAGGCAGAGAGGCTCGCAGGAGAGCTGTGAACAGAGGCACAGCACAACTGCAGCGAGGAAGGGGTAGAGGACCCAGCAGGATAGCTGAAACCAGTGGAAGGGCCCTGTTTGTGCCCAGTGACAGAGCATGGCAGGCAGCAGGAGGAAGACTTGATGCAAAGGGAAGGATGTTAAAGTTCAAGCCAAGCAGAGGAGTCAGTTTGAGGACAGTCTCTTACAGCTGTTTGTCAGCAAATCCATCTCTGTCTGAAGGTGCCAGGAGGCTCTGGGGTGCCATGGATCTGGAAACTTAAGACTACAAAAGCCTTCTGTATTCCAGAAGAACACTGGCCCTGGCATTAATAAAGTGAAGGTAAGTTCTGGAAATTGGCTGGGACATCCGTCCCCTTTCCCCTACACCTGCAGCAGCTGCAGACCCTGAGAACAGGCAGAAACAGCAATGAGGAAGCATGCAGCGTATTCTAGTCTCAGGAGGCAGGACAGCCATCAGATCAGAGACCTCTGTGCAGGTTCTGGAGGCTTTCACCTGAGAAGCTAATGTGGACTGTGTAAAGAACTGAATTTCCAGAAAGTCCTGCGGGAAATCACTGCCAGATCTCAGTCTGAGCTGACTTTTCTCTCAACATCAGCAGCAGTCTGGTAATTGGAGTGCAGCATTTTTATTGTCCCAGGGTCTCCATAACAGAGAGGCCAAGAAAGAGAGCACTGTCTGCACGCTGGGTTTGGCAACAGAGGGCAGCCATCCCTCAGGAAGAGCCAGTCCTGCCTCTGCCTCCCCTTTGGACTTGCCTGTTTTAGAGAACAAAAGGACGTGGTCCTGCTGCGGGGCTGGCCTGTTTTGTTTGGTGACACTGACTTTACTTCAAATGCAGGCTAGAATGGGACATTCTGGGCAGAGGTGTATGTTGGTTTTATGTGCCCATTTCAGGTTTCAGGAGTGATGACTTTAAAAGTGCCTAACTTGAAGCTGCTGTAGACAAAGCAGTACCAAAAAACGTTCAGGTCTGATGGTACTCTAGCTGTCAGTGGTACAGGAAGAGCTAAAATACAGGTCTTTGTTTACTTCGAACAGTCTGACTGGTGAAGGTACAGCTCCGCACACAGAGGCTCCAGTTCCAGCTGGAGTGGCAGGCCTAATTACACACCGGAAGTTGTCTAACCACCAAAGCATTAACAAGGTCTTTGGCTGCAAACCTGGTCTCACACACAGCGTGGGACCAGTCTCCAGTACCAAAACCATACCCCCGTCCCCAAACTCAACATTCACACAATCTCCTTCGAGTCTGGTTCTTACTTACAAGGGGTCCCTCTCATCGCTTCTTCATATGTCACTCTGATGTATGGCTTGCTGTAATCGATTTCCACCTCATCTGAAAACGGAGCCGGTTCCTTCAGTCCCTGAACAGACAGAGAAGGTCAGCCATGAGAACGCAAAGGTGAGCACACCGCGCAGCAGCAGCAATGCAACTGCAGTGTCCTCGTCACTGAGTGACTCACTGTGTCTCTGCACAATTCAAGCACATGCCCTGAAAGACTAATTAGTGTTAAACCTCAAAACTGCCCTGCAGGGTGATTAGCCTGAATTTGGGCGTGGGGAAAAAGGGAGCTTCAGCAAACCCTGCTGTCACAGCTCCAGTTCTGCTCACCCAGTCAAGACAATCACTTTGCTGTGCTTAAGAGCTTGTGCTGTGATGTACAAATTGTAACAGCTCCTCAATTACAGTATATGAATGAGCACAAGAACACTACCAACAGCAGCGCAAATCCCCGAGGAACGTGTGCACCAGCTCCCATCTCTGAGCTGTCCATACAAGACTGACCTCTGTCTGAGGCAGAACGTATTCTAGTGCTGCAGGAAAACCTCTCTAATCTGCTAGCTTGACCACAGCAGCTATGCTTGATCAGTGGCTGAAGTCCAGGTATCGCTTCTGGTCTCTGAATGGCAACAAAACACCTGACCGTCCCGTAATGGAACAAACAGCTCAACTTCCTCCTAGCAGGAAGGTGTGAGGCAGCAATGATTTCTCTTTCCTGAGCCAGAAGACTAGGAAACAAACGTGCAGATCATTACAGGAATACCTCCAAGCTGCAGAAAGCTAATCAGCAGTTTCCTCTCTGGCTTCCTATCCCACTGCAGCATCCTGCCACAGTGCCCAGCACCACTCCAACCAGAGGCCACTGCTGTTACTGTTAATGCCATTCCTTACTACAGTGCTCCAAGTGAAGTGCACAGGAAAGCAACCACTGTACACTACATTCAAGCAAACTGATGCTGCTGAAGTCTCCTCTAACATGAGCATTTACTGAGGCTCTGGTACCACGTTTCACACACCACCTCATCTGGTGGGTCCTTACTGCTCGGTAAGGTCTGTGTGTCTCTCCTCGTTGCCATTATATCTAGGACTTGTGAATAAAACCAGACTCTGCAGTTTGGTTGCCACATATGTGATATGAACCTAAGACTAAGAACATACAAAACCACCAAAATTATCAGAGGATAACAGAGCAATGCCACCAAAAGCTCCTGCCAATCTTGCCCTTCCTCTGCAGCACCTACAATGGTCAGAATGCAACCTGATGTGCACAGCGCCAACAGTCTAGATGTTACTTGTTTTGTGGTGCTCATACACAGGTGATTTGTTTGAACACAGGACAGACACCAGGTCAAAGTGCAAGTGACTCCCATGGAATAAACCATGCTCTTTCCCCACTGAAAGATCTGGGGTCTTTAAGAAGGACAGGGTGGATTTTGATGAAAGTCATGCAATAGCTCGAGCCTCCATTTCCAACACTCATTATCTGTCGAATGTCCTGGGACAGGACTGAAGAACTCCTGAAGAGCAAAACGTTGTTATCGAAGAGGAAAGCTGTAACACATCGCTGTGTTTTACCAAGGACTATGACCCCAGTATGACGTGGCAGGATGGTAGCTGTTTCTCACAGAGATAAGGAAAGAACAACCAAGGCACACATGATACACAGGAGAGCTCAGGAAGAGGAGCAGAGAACAGCTGCAAAAATCTCATCATCACAGTATCACAGCAAGGACAAGATGAAGTCAGCTCTTCACACTGACATGAGCTGGGACAGACCCCTTATAGAAGGGATGGTGAAAGCCAGCCCAAGTTTGATCTATAAAAAAAATTCTTAGCTTTGCTGTTTTTTTTTTTTTTTGCATGTGTTGTTGTTGCTTTTTAAACATTGTTTTTTAAACATTCCTAAAGTATCAGCAACATAAATGCAGTCTCCTGCTGTACCAGGAGAATCAAAAGTCATCTTCCCAGTGTTTCAGGCAGTGGTTTCAATAGACTGCTGCAGGTGCCCACCCACGGGTCCCCTGGCTTGACAGGGCTGCTGTCTGCTACGTACGTGAGCTGTTACGTACCTTTTTGGAGCATTCCTCCCTCTTTCTGGGCCACTGAGAAAACCCACCTACGCCAAGTGAACGCTTCCATCTGTAGCTTGTGGATACTGATGTGCATGCCTGTTTGTGTACAGATTAAGTGCCTACAAACAAGCTGGACAGACCACAAAAGCAGCTTAGCTACGCTTGCTTCAGATCTAATTTAAGCCCACGTTGTATGTCATTAGTATGAGGCAAAGGAAGATTTCAAACTGGCTTTGCAAGAAGGTTAGCTCCTGTCATTTCCTTCTTTCCTCCCCCTTGTTTTCTGTGTCCACAGAAACCCCATCATATTTATCTCCCTGTTGTCATGACTTCAATGTCTGATCTCCAAGCACTTACAGCTCCTATCTCTGCTTACTTACGAAGGAGCGCCGGGACATTTTTGGGGGGATGCCATCCAGCTCTGTCGCCCCATTGGGGCCAGATCCATCTTTTCTTCTCTTTCGGGAATTCAGCCTGGAGGAGGTCGGTGGCTCCATCTTGCCAAGCACGTCCAGTAGGAGCTGGAACAAAATGAAGGAAGGGGGGGAAAAAAAAAAAAAAGATATTTCTCAGCTCTTCCAAAGCAAAATCAGTCAACAGCAGGCACAGCGTACAGAAGGTCAGTGCAAAGCCACCTAACAAGGGGCTCAGCCAGTTCTCTTTGGCATCAGCTGCCAAGGCTTGACAAACAGTGCCTGGTGGGAATACTGAATCACTTCGTGCAACTCAGAGCTGTTCTGCAGAGAGAAGCATGCAGCAGTCAGCTGGCTGGAGAGAAACTCACATAGGAGTTGCAATGCAAGTTAAAAATCATTAGTACGGGCTAATTGTGTTATTTTAGCATCTGAAAGGCAACCTAAGGATTAAGGCATGCCCAGTCCGCATTCAGTCCTCCCCCAGCTCTGGTTTTGATGACACTGAATGCAACATTAAGCAGAAGGATAAGAGGGGCGGAGCAGGAGGG
>VXAV01004052.1:0-30264 GCA_013399715.1 Alectura lathami
AAAAAAAAAAAGCCTTTCCTCATGCACAACCAAGCATACAAAGCAGCTGAAAAAGAATGTGTTTTAATTAGTGGAGGTTACCTCAGACAGTGTGAACACTCGTTTCTTCTTTTCAGGGTAACGACTTGTTACGACTGTGCATCATTTCCCAAAGCAGAGACCCGAGCTCTGCTGGCCCTGAACCACCAGGGCTTGTGGGGATGTCAGCTCCGCAGTGCCCCGTGGCCACATTTACAGCCCCCCGTGGAGCACAGTCGGTAGAGAGCAGCCGCTGAGAAAGCAATTTGGCCGCATTACTGCCAGCACCAGGCCAGCCCGGGGAAGTGGAGAGCAGAACAGGGGAGCTCAGAAGTACTCATCCTTCTGAATTGCAGCCCTGGACTAAGGATTATACCAGCAAAGAGACACCAGGTTTCCCCTTTTACTAAGTGCAATTCTGTATTTTCAGCAGGGAAAGCTCCAGAAATTGTGTTGTTTGAGCTCCCAAAGTGACAGATCAGGCACGTTTTCAACTAGCTGCTGAAGGTATTAAAGCAAGTTTCCATAGCAGAGTGCTTATGTGGTCTTTGGTCTTTTTACACTGTAAAGGAGCAACTGTCCCTTGAAGTCACTCGCACTACACACACCTTGCTGAAACAGAATGCCTGCAGGGGGTGAAGCCTGGTTGCTTTGCCCTTACTGCTCATCCTCCGCAGCCCTGGCAGTCACGGAGAAGCGTTTTCTCCCCACTTTCAGCGATGTGCTTCCATGAAACTGATGCAAAGCAGGGGCAGGACATAAACAGTCATTTTATATTTGCAACGTAAGCTGAAACCCACCTGGAGGAAATGTCTCAAAAGCGTATCACAAAAACTTCATTAACCTTCTCTGATGGTCAGCTGCTGACACAGCAAAGCTTGCCTTAGCAGTGCTGCCACCACGCAGACAGATCCACCCAGAGGGCCCTCGCCTGCCAGCAGAGGCCATCACCCACGTCACCCCACCGAGCGCTCAGAGCCCCGGAAGCACTTCAGGACGCAGCCCCCCATCACAGTGACATGCTCCCACGGCCCGGCACGTGGATGATCTGGCTCTTCCGTTCCCCACATCCTCCACTGGTCTCTGATGCTGGGACATTTCCAGTCACTCTCTCCATCTAGAAGCAATTTATCTCTGGAGACTGACCAGCAAAGGTGAGACACCCCCTGTTCCCCAGCCCAGCCTGGCCAGTCCACGTCACTGGCTCCAGTGGGCAGGCAGAGATGAGGTCTTTGAGCTGGCAGGAGTTTTTCCAGTGTCATTCTACCAGAAGACAACGAACCACCACCTGATTTAGGAAATCAGCATGGCTGAAATCCTTTCTCCCTGGCTGCATTTGGTCAGGAGGCTGCAGAGGCTGCAGTGTTTCACTTGGGGCCTTCTCATCATCACTAACACTTCTTTACCATGGGATTCATTCTTGGCAAGCTCCCACCTTAGCTCACACTGGGCACTGGACCAGCCAGAGATGGCAGCTCCCTTGGCAATCAGCTTCTGGACTTCAAACACACACGCCCCAAAGCCTGAGCTGATTTTCAGATGTTTGATGGCTTTAGCTAGTATTAAGTTCTAATGACCTGAAAGCCACAGCTACTGTGCTTAACATCTTGTCTAGCTTGCTGCCCAGCCAGACCAAACACCCTGATCACCTCACTCCTCCATCTCTCTGAATGGAGAACAGCCTCCAGAACAGGCAGCAGGCAGCTCCCTGCTGGCTCAGAGCGATGCCTCCCCAGAGGTAACGGGTGAAGAGCCACCTTGAGGGCGTGGGGGCTTTGTAACACTCCCCCAACACCGAGCTCCTCGCCTACAGGGAGCCGCAGCAGCTCTCAAGTGCACATTCTTGCTCAGAAACATTCTGCCCCAGCTCCCAGCTGCACCCTGCTACATTTTCCAGTTTGTGCAGCTCTTCCAGCACACTGAAAAGATCAAAACATCACCTCAGCAGGTCCCTCAACCCCCCAGCTCGACTGCTGAAGTGGAGGATTCCCACCAGGCAGCTCCAGAAACCCTGATCTTAAATTATTTACCAGTCTGATCGCCAGCAAAATTTCTGCCCACCGAAGCTTACAGGCAGGCTTTCTGAAAAGGATGGGTAGTGGAGAAAGACCAGGTTGCTTACGGAGAGGGGGCTGCTCTCAGCTCTCATAAAGCCAGCATCATGTCACAGACTGTCACTCTGAGCAGATCCTCAACGCCTTGCCTGAATTAAATCTGCACAGGCTGATGTTACTGTGCCCAAAGGAACGGAGCAAGCCTGCTGGGGAGCACGAACACGGGGCTGAGCTCCGCAGGTGCCCCGAATCCAACACCCCCTTGTGACGCTGGGCAGGGCCCCCAGCCTGCTGAGCGAAGGCTTCAGTGAGAGAAGGGAGCTGGCAGTGCCTGAGGTTTTACAGAAGCAACAATAATCTGCTTTGAGAGGTGTGGGTTTTTTTTTTTAAAAGAAGAACTGAATAATTTCTGTTTCAACAGTGAAATACTTTCATTACAATGCAGACGTTGCACCAGTCTTTTTCCTAGGGGAAGAAAAGGCTACAGGCTGCATCTCATCCAGGCAACGTTAGCATTTAAAAGATCTTCTCTCCATGCCTGATAACTGCATACTAAACAGCACCTGCTCCCTAGAAACACCACTATTCCTACCAACATCTTGAGGTCTGGTGGAGAGAATTTAAAAGAGCTGAGGGGAGATACAAGAGACGAAGAGCCAGCCCTGTAGAGGAACCCAGATGATGCATTTCTAGCACACAATACAGATGGTGGGAGAGGGGGCGAGCAGTAAATCACTGACCAAAGACTTTTGCTCCCAGAAGTGTGAGGCTGCCAGGCTCACTTCTCCTCGCGGCCAAACTCTGCAATCTAGTTAGGATGAACGTTCTGTTTGCAGCAGCAGCAGCCTCAGCTGACTAAGCAAACTGAGAGCAATCACCACCTTGATTTCATTATCACTGAAATTAAAAAACACATGCAGCCAGGATCTGTCTGTCAAGAGCTTGTATGTTCCTCAAGGCAACCCTGACAAGGTTGCAGAAGGCAGAATCTCCACCAGTTCAATTGCCACTTACTTTTTAGCAACAGGAGTAAAGTCCCTAACTCACTGACACAGCCACTAGTGGGAAGTCCACACACACAGCTGGGGCTCCCACTGCAGCTCTGGTGTAACCCCAAGGTCACCTTACACTGACAATGAGTTGGGTCCAGCGTGTCCAAACACAGCCTCAAAGGGACTGCATGTGTGTGTTACGGGCAGTAAGTCTCGCCTGGACTCATAAATCAAACTGCAGAGCCAGAGGCAGATGCTTGTTGTTGAATAACATGCTCTCCAGCACTCCGAGCTTTTGCTTCAATGGCATGACTTGGAAAAGATACTACTTTACATCCTCTAGCTAGCTTGCCTGGTGTTATCTTCTCTCGTGCTCTCCCTTTCAGCACAGTCAGCACAGAAATCAGATGTGCAAGCCATCCGCACAGCTCTGAACACCGGATCCCGGAACTTCTCAGACAGATGCTGAGTACACAGCTGGGCTTGGGGTCACCACCACAGCTCCCCACACCCTACCCTTTTTCCTCTGTTGCCCCTCACACCGCCCCTGTCTGCACCGCTCCCGCCGTGCACAGTAGCAAGCCTCTGCTCCTTATCCCCTCTGTTTTTCCTGGATCACTTACACATGCACACATTGTCAGTGTGGCTCGGGTCACATCTGCCAGTACTTTCTCACTGCTTGCTAAAAAACAAAACAAAAGCCCAGATACACATGAAGAGAAGAACAGGAAAAGGCAGCCGCCTGACTCAGCTGGACCGTGCCTCTGTGATACTCGGGCAAACCCCTGGAGGTGGGATGCACCTCGCTCAGCCTTGGACACGCAGACCCAAACCAGCTGCCCAAGCTACAGACCACAGGGAGGAAGAGGAACTGCTGAAGGGCGACGCAAGATGTGCAGTTCACACCACCCAGCCTGGTTTAAGCACTTGGCCTTGCATGAGAGGAACTGCACCTTCAGGGTTCACCTTCGGTTTATGAGGACCTCGACAGCTATCGCCAGTGCAGACGCTGAAGCTAACGGAGACGAGTTCCACGCTTCTGCATCCCTTGGCAGGTCACTTCTTTAGACTGTAAGCTCCTACAGCCGTGGTATTGTGTCTGCTTGGTGCAAAAGGATCCTGTGCTAATTTGGGACTTGCCCTCTCTGCAAGAGAGGCAGCCAACACTAACAAGATGTTATGGAAAATGCAAGCTCTTTCCCATGAGAGGAGACTTAGAGGCTGGTATGATAACCCCACCACAACAAAGGCTGTTCTTCACAAATACATCTGGGGACTGAACAGCAGCTGCAGAGAAAGGGCCACTTAAGCCTAAAGGTCTGAAAATAATGAGGTTGAAAACCAGATGAAGGATGTTTTTCTTCCTTCTAGAACCTAGATTCCGGAAAAGCCCCAAATAAGCACAGTACAGCAGAGAAAAAAATAAGCCCTTCCAAGACAGAACTCCAAACATTTACTCTGGGATTTGTGTGATGCAGCAATTCAAGAGAGCCAGTCCCATGTGGCCCGTCTGGTGCTATGCTGGATGGCGCAGAGTGTGGATGTGAACTCGTGCTCCCAGCCCGGCGAGCTGAGCGGGGCTGTCCCAGAGCTGCAGCAGCAGAGGCCATGAGGACACAGCTCTGAGCTCCTGGCTCCTCAGCCCAGCTCAGGGCAGAATCAAACATTCAAAAGCCTCCTCTGGCCCCTGCATCCCCAAGGTCCACATAGGAATGTGTAGTTGCATGGATTTGGTTGTTCCAGAATTTGAAGGTGGGCTTTTCACAGTCTGGAGAGTTAATTTTTTGTTCTGTTGAAATCCAATCTCCATGCGCAACTAACTTGTTACACAGGTTTTTCTCGACTTTTATTTTGTATTTATTTAGATAGTATCAACAAAGGTGACTTTCAACCAAAAAGGTAAATCAATTTTCTTTAATCTTTGCTTTTCTGCAGCAATTCTCACAAAACTGAAAGTGCAGCATGAAACAGACTGTGCAGTATCTGCTTTAGGAGACGAGGCGAGGGATAAATCACTTGCCTAGGAGATGGTCATTAGTCAAACTGGCTGCAGGGTGTGAATTTTTAAAGCTGTGCTGAGTACTAAATAACAGGTGAAGGAGTAAAGGGTTTTGCTTTTTAAACATTAAAACTAAGTCAGTTCTATAAAATGAAATAGACACCTGTTGTCCGGGTTGTCACACAAACAGTTCTTCATGCTGAAGCCAGTGCAGATTAAAGCCTTCAAGTCAAAACAGGGACTTTAAGATCTTAAAGCCTGATTTGAATTTCTCATTGAGGGTTGTGGCTGTTTGTAGAGGGGCTGATGTTGGCGAGGGAGGGTGGAGTTTGCATTTCAGTGCAGTCTTTGCCTTACAGTCTCTCTGGGGGTCATAGTGCGAAGAAGGCCAACAGCATGGGATGCATCAGCAGGAGCACAGCCTGTTGGCCGTGGGGTGTGATTATACCCCTGTATTCAGCACTTGTGAAAGTGCATTTAGACACTGTGTTTGGTCTTGGCTACTCCCAGACAATGATAAACTGAGGTCAGCTCAGCCGGGAGCCACGAGCATGGCAGGCAGAGGCTGGGAGATGGGATGCTCAACCTAGGCAGGCGATGGCTTCATCAGCCTTGAGAGCCTACGAGGAAGTCACCAAGTAGAAGGAGACAGGCTCTTCAGCAGTGCACAGAAGGAGAACAAGAGACAATAGACACGGACTGCATCTACAGAGAAACTTCTTCCATGATGAGGACAGCCAAGCAGGACAATAGCAGTCTCCACTTTGGAGAAAACTCGGCGGTTTTCCAGGCCAGAGTGGATGAAGCTTTGTGCAAAGCCTGACTTCAGAGCTGGCTTTGCTTTGAGCTGGGGGTTGAACTACAAGCCTCCCAAGATCCCGTCTGACTTCAGTTATCCAGTGATCCTATATGAAGAGAGTTCCCGTCCAGCTGTCACTGATCCACGGGGGACACCAGTACCTTAGCACCCTCACCCTAGCAGTCTGTGAGAGAATGCGAAAGAGCTAGAATTCACAAAGCTGAGCTCTCTGAAATAAGAAAGAAAATCTAAAGCATTCAGTGGCTTTCCCCCTTTCTCCACTGTTCATCAGCAGTACACTACAGAGTGCTCATACTCAGCAAAAGATTAGGGGAAAAAAAAAAAAAAGGTGAGAAAGATCAATTTTTACATCCTTATCCTCTCCCATGGCCGACAAAATACCGTCCTCCAAAGATATACCATTAAATTTTCAGCCTAGATGTGTGTGCCAGGAAACAGGACTCTCACTACATCCTTTGGAGATTATTCCAGCAGTTAAAAGATTTCTCGCTCTCATAGTTCCTCCAAATACTCTGACTGCATGTTTCCTTCCTCAATCTCATCCTATTACAGTATTAGACGATTCCTCCACCTCCAGGCTATTTACACTCCTCAGAGAATTGAGGACTGTTATGCCATGTAGCCCTTTAGAAAGATCAAGTTCTTTTAACGCTTCCTCAAATCCGCTCTAACAGCAACAGAACTGTTTGTGTTTCTTGTCACGATAACAGAATGTGTTCCCACTTCTGCGGAAACGGTCCCAGTACCAACTGACGAACAGCAGGTGTGCTCTCATCCAAGCCAGAGTGGGAAATAAGCCCGTGAAGTTCTTTGATGTCCTTGCACGCTAGCCCCCCAGACCCCCCAAATCGCACGGTTTCTTTTCAAGACTGTAGTGGCAAGAGCTGCAGGAGGCCTTGTCTGTCCCCTTTTTAACAACCCAATCCAAGGCCCCTGACGTCAGTGGAAATGTTCTCATTCACTTGGAGGGTCTTGGATCAAGTCCCAGATCTTAAAGAATAAAAGCAAGGAGGAAAAGGAGGCATTAACTTCAAATGATGTTGCTTGGAATTCCTGCCTTGAAGTGGTAACAGAGCAGCTTTGAGGGTAGGGGTAAGGATTTTTAAAATTAAAAAGAATGGGATGAAGAGCATGTTTCAAATTTCTAACTGAAAAAAAAAAAAAAGTGCTTTGGAAAATATTCCGGAAACTGTTTTGAATTAACTTACTTATTTAGTCAAGGGAACATTCCACTCACATTGACCGGAAAAAATGAGAATTAATGTCACAGTATTTACTTTGATGTCCTTGTCATAAACTGGAGCTTACCAGTGTCTCGACGCAACCTACAGCTTCTCAGGCTGCCCTCCAAGCAGAGAAAAACTAAGCAAAATGATGTAAGCAGAACACATTTCTTCAGGTATTTTCCAAACAGGAAGTATCAGAAGACTGCAAAGCGCCCGATGGCTGTGCACTCATCGGGGAAAACCAGCTCCCGACTTCACTGACACTGTAGCTTTGCACCGGGGAGCTGCCTGAAGGCTCACAGACCAAGAGGCACGTATGGTGCTCGCAGTGTGCCAACACGCTTAACCAAACCCTGTGCTGGGTGCACACGAACTCCAGAAAAGCCCCGTCCCACGTGTCAGGTGCACGTTGTGGCCCGGGGCTGTCCTCCAGCCCGGTGCTTTCGTGGCAGGCAGCTCTCGCCCTAAGGCTGTACACTCAGAGTTCACAGCTACAGTCTCATGAGCACTCCGTACCAGTCTGTGACAAACAACTGACTTCCCAGCAGGTCTGCTGTGCCACAACACTCGCAGGCTTTTTCTGGATCAGGTCACAAATCGTGTGTTCTTGGACTGGTTCTTCTAAAACCAAAACAGTCGCTGTAAGGCATACACCACAGGAAAGCCAACTCTCTCTCCCCAGCTGTTTCACTAATGCACAACCTAGCACAACTGCAGTATGACTAAGAAGCTGGAAAAAAGCTGCTTTTTCTGCTCTTCTCTTCAAAATGGTTCAATCAGGAGAGCTGAACCAAAAGAAAATGCTAAAGGAAAGCAAGAAATGAACTGACAAGGACATCTCGAGTTTTATAATAACAAACCAAACAAATGTTGCACTGCTTGCTTGCTTTGTAAATCCTACAGAAAAGCTCCTCTTTAGCTCAGGCTGCCTATTTCTTAAAAAAACAAAAGACATGCAGAACTAGCTGCAGGCAATGAAGTATATTAGCATTTCAATTCCTGCTAGTATATACTCTGAGGGAAAATCTCTCCTGTAAGCAACTTAATCCCGCGTGTCAGGAACTTCCTCAAGTGTCTTTGGCAACAGTCATTTGAGAACTGAAGATTTCTAATGTATTTACAGCTCCTTAAAAAAAAGTGAAATGTTTAAAAAACAGGGCCCTGCCAATTTCCTAACAGGATGTTTTTGTTGATGATGACTGTAATTAGGATCAGCGACCTTGCAATGTAAACAACCCATCCATTACCTCTTCTAACTGTTGCTGCAAATATTTTTTCCTCTTTGCAAACTGTGCTGTGTGAGTAGTTTAGTACTCCTGCTCAGGCAATGACCAGAACTTCCATGGGACTAGGAAAATGAACGCTCATTGTCAGCCGGCTGAAGGGAAAAGGAAGGGAGGAGGAGGCAAGTATTTAGCATATGGGTTATGACATAAAATCAGAGCGGCTGTTATCAGCACACAGAAAAAGCAAGATGGAAGAGACACCTCTACAAGGAATGCACTGCAAGCACTTCTGAAGAAAAAACGATTGTCAGGAGATAACCTTGGAAAGGGCAGCAAGACCCGCAGGATCACAGGATGGTTGAAGTTGGAAGGGACCTCTGCAGCTCCTCTGGTCCCACCTCCTGCTCTAGAAGAAGCTCCGCAGCTTTCCCAGCACCTCACCTTGCAGGCAGAAACCTGCCGTCCTAGTCCTCACCTTCTGATGTCCAAATTCGTTCAGTATTGTGCCCAGCTTCTTCGTGTTGCTGTGAAGCCTGTGAGCAGCGATGGCTGGGTTGGGATCCCTCCAGTCCACGGACAGGCGATGGTACCAGAGGCGCTGGCCCTCCTGGATGTGTGCTGCCTTGATGCTGGGGTCAAAGCGATGCACCTCACACCCGCTGTTAGCCATGCTGATCTCAAACTGGTTGTCGTCGTTGCCCAGCCTAAGAAACAAAAAGAGATTCAGCTGTTATTGCTGCAGAAACACCTGCTGGTGAGTAGAATATCCTGAGGGCATGCAAGAAGGGAAAATCCAACCCGTTAGCTTCTGAAACAAAGTGGAGGAGCTGTCCTGCTGCTTCTTGGGATTTACGCACAGTGCTGCGCACAATCTAACCCTAACTCTGATGCGATAACCAGAAACAAAGCTGACGGACCACAATGATGCACGCTGAACATTTTGAGTAAGTACTCAGATAAAGGAAATTTAAAGGAAAAGAAGCAGAAGAGCAAATATCATTAAAATGCATGCAACACTGCTTTGTAAAAATCAGGCATATTTTCTACGGTGTCCACACAACCACATGCCACAGGGGCCACCAGCAAAGACGGGACACAAGAACCAAATTCCTCTCTTTCTCCATGTACAGGAAGACACAGATTTAGACCTAAATTTACAACTACCTCCTTCCCAACAGCAGCAGTGTTTTTACATTAAGAAAAAGGCTGATGCTAATCTGACAAAGACCCCAAAGAAGAAGAAAGACAAACAGCCCCATTGTACAGAAGAAAGTGTCACTGCAATCCCTGTCTCTGCAACGAAAAGATATGCTTTATGAGGCTGTGCCATATTCCCGCCCCCTACAGCAAATTGATTCACATGGGATACAAGAAACCTAAAAACTCCGGTATTTGCATCAATATGTAAAATGCGGTAGGTTTTACAACGTGCTAGACTCGGATACATTAAGCCAGCACTGAATGTTTTGCATTCATGACATATTGGTAAATTAAAATGACTCCAACTCCTGAAATAATGTTTGGAAGAGTATATGTTTTGGAAGTTACCAATATGGCTCCACATCTGCTCTAACACTGGCCAAGCCCAGCGTGACAACGACCTGGAAGAAGGTGCTGCGCTGAACCATCTTCCCCTTCAGGATCTGGGCAAGCAGAAGGATACAAGGACTGCGAGGACAGCCCAGCATGCTTATAACAACAACTGTATTTAACAGGGCTCCAGCCTATTCAGATGTGTAGGAGGGAAAGAGAGCAGTTTTCTTCCAATTCATTCAAAACTCATTAGGAAAAAAGTTCAGCAGTTAACCCGAGTGAATCAGCATGTTTGTTTGCATAGGGCATTCTACAGATGGGACGCAGAACGAAGACCTGCGTAATCCCTTCGGAATGAGAAACTGGCTGAAAGTGAACAAAATATGGATTGTTTGGGACAAATACAGCATCAGAGCCACGAGCCCACCAGCAACCCATGCGCACATGCGTCCGTGACACACTTCCAACTGTTGCAGCTGGTGCAATCCAGAGGGCCAGATGCTTTTGGTGCAGCCAGACCTCAGGCTGCCCTCCTGCAGATTGCTACTCACACATGGACTGCAAAGTGGTGCAAAACAGAACAAGAAATAGTTGGGGTGCTGGTGTATCTTCTGACACTCTGGCTAACAGCTCATATTTATGCCTGAAGAGAGATCTAATCTATCACAAATAATTACAAGACGAAATAAGGTCATCTCTAGAAGGACTGCAAAGCGGTTTGAAAAATGCCAGGCTCGCATGTGATCACGCCAAAGGAGAACACAACAAGAGAAAAGCAAACAAATGAATTTTCCTGAGAAAGATCTTGTGTTACTTAAAAAGGATCAAAAAAGAAGAAAGACGACCTTAAGAAATGTCGTGAGGTCACAGAAGAACAGAGAGGCCATCAGGAGGGACCAGCTGCTCTCTCCAGTAACACAAATAAAAAATGCTTAGGGACACCAACCTACGGTTCCCACAGAGAAGGCAACAGATCTCAGCTCCAGAGACAAAGGTTGCAGGCTGTCCCCTGCAGAAGGGGTGAAGGTGAGCCTCAAAAGCAGCAGAAAATGCATCCTGCAGATGGGCCCCGTCCATGAAGAGCCAAAGCGCTTGCAGCCCCCGCTGACAGCTCCTGTGGGGTGCTGTGGCTCCCAGAGGGACCACAGGACAGAGGTGTAAAAGCATGCACAAGGGTTCAGCTTTCCCTTTCTGGGCTTTTTGTTTTCTCTCTTTTTTTCCTCAAAGGCAGGTAACGAAGTTCTGCAGTTTGGGAAAAAAGAAGCATCCTCTGCCTGCATCCTAAAGCCCCTACATGTTAAGACCCTCCTAAAATAAGCTTTCAAGCGGTGTGGCAGTGAGATTCTTTAAACCTTAACTGTTAAGTTTCTGAAATCCTATTCACTTATATTATCCCAGCTTGAGTGCCTGCCTGTTGTGTTTGTAACAGCCTTAGCTTAATCTAAGCAGATTTAGCGCTAATAACTACAGCTCACTAATGCACAACGCAATTACAGCTCACACCGGGAAATCCTGCCCCCAAGCACAAGCATCACCACCTCCCAGTAGTGGGAGCCACCAACACTCGTCTAGAAAGACCTCCAGACACTGCAGACACTGCATTCGGGAAGGCAAAGTGTAAGCAGCATGTTTTCTTCAATTTTTAATGATCTATGGATTTAATTCGGGATTCCCAGTAACACTCGCTCTGAACTTTCACATTTGTCCTCCATCCATCCCCTCTGCTAAGAAAGTCCTTTGTTGAAAGCAGCCGCTCCCGTTTGCTCTTTGTGAAGCGTATGAGATAACAAAAAATGTTTAAAGGGGATTTTTGTCTTCCTCAGGACAAAATTATTTTTCCGCCTGCCACAAACCAAAGGAAGCGAGTCTGACAGAAGAATTACGCTAACAAGCTCCAAAGGCTGCAGAAGGAATTTGAAGGATTAAAAACTGCTCCTCCTTCACCCCAAACACTTCTCTTTTATTTTCTAGCTGTTTCATGAGAGGTATCATGGCTGGTTATTTAATGCACACGTGTATCTGATGATTGATGGGAGAGCCAACACCAGTTTCAGTCTCTCCTAAGCCCAACTGTTCCACCACGGCTGAAAATCTGGCTTTCAGGCTCCCTGCACAGTATCCAAAGCAGCACCACATACAGCACTGCAATGCACTCACTGAGATTTGTTCAAAACCATCAGCAAGTTATCTCTGTGCTGGTCAGCTTTGTGCCAAACCTGCATTTCCCAGCACAGATGAAATCAACTCTGCCCTGTGTCTGCTGGCTAATTCAACAAAATATCAAAAATATCAAAAAAGGCACATTAATACCAGAGCTCTGGTCTAATATCGATGACCATGTGACTTGAAGGGTAAGGTCTACATTAATTTCACTGAACTGTGAGTACTTTGCCAAGACACCTAAAGTCAGCAGCCACATTGGACTTCCTGTGTAACCAAAGGAAAGCCACAGCTGCCTGCAGAAGGCTACTCAGCCTACCTGATTTTCCAGCCAAACGCACCCACCTCTGGCTGCACATTACCAGAAGGAGCCTGAGGCAATGAGCCAGTACGACAGCTGAGCAGGTACAGCCTGGACCTGAGTGTGGGACAACGCAGGGACTGGGAAAAACTGAGCCAAAAAACTCCTGGAAACCTGTATTTCGCATTAAAACCAAGCAAGCATCATTTGAAATGGATTATAAAAAACAACCAGAAAGTAAGAGGCAGCGACAACCAAGGGGAGTTTGCTCTCTGTAGATAGGATTTGAGATGTGCTTCTCAGTTTGTCTCATAACCACTCACTACTCGCCATAGGCAGCTTGGTTTAATGCTGACAGAAAAGTGAAGGGAAGTGAAGACCCTCCTGCACAAAGCTTTCTCCCTGAAAAGAGTTCACAGAAGCACATCAGCACACAATAAACACACCCAGACAAACCCAGTATTTCAAAAGACAGCTCTGCTGCAGCCGGTGCTGCATTTACAAGGCTCTATGATCGTAAAATGTATCCCAGAAAGGTGTGCTGCCTGTTGAACAGAGCCCTTACCCCAGGGAATACAGACGGCACTGCTTGCTTCTGATCCGGTGGATGAGACCAAACCTCTCGTCCAGACAGACCGACCAGGGCCTCTTTGTGGCTTCCGAGTTCCCTCTCAGGCTGCTCAGGTTCATGTGCTCACAGGAAATCTGTTGAAATCAAAGGATGCTTCATCTCAAGGCATAGCTTTTAATCTGTTTTTAATTTGCCTTCTGGGGAAAGAGTGGGAAGAAGTTTCATTTAAACCTGCTTGTCAATCTGATCCACAGCCATGGAAATCTGATCACTTTTTTCCTTGTTTGTCTGTTCTGCTTGGTGAAATTTAAGGCTTACATAATCCCCCAAAGAGCAACACAGTTTAAAAAGCAAACAATTAAACACTAGCATTATGCCCTGAAAGCAATTTTCCTGACGGCACTTAATTTCAGCATTAAAATGTTTGTGTTTTTTCCTTTCAAACCTTGGAGTAGGTTCTGCATCCCAAACCATGTTGAAATCCTGTCACACTTCAGTATGTGCAGCGTCACTGCACTGCATGCTGGACTCTACACCTGCAGCGTCCCGGATCTCCCGATGAGATCTAATCGTGACCTTACAACATCCCCTGCCCAATAACGAAGGGATTTAAGTAAGTGGTTAACTAAACAGAGGAACCAGTGCACCTATTTCTGTGCTCTGCTGGCTTACGTTTCGAGAGTCACAAGTCAGAATGAAAGCACTGCAAAAGCAGACGGGATACAGACCCCACCATGAC
Organism: Alectura lathami; assembly: GCA_013399715.1. Lineage (NCBI taxonomy): Eukaryota > Metazoa > Chordata > Aves > Galliformes > Megapodiidae > Alectura > Alectura lathami. Next base: position 13,640 of record VXAV01004052.1, read on the forward strand.
TCAGAGAAGTCCTCTGAACCCAGCACCCGCTGCGCCTGCAGGGATGGGAGCTGTCGCTGCCAGACAGACAAAAAAAAAAGGTGGAAAGAATGACAGTGGAGATAAAAGCGGGGGTGAGAATGACAACTGGAAACCAGCCTTTGCTGTGGGAGACACTCTTCACCATGTGCCTCGTAACAAGTAAATAACGCTCTGATTTTTAAAGATGCTTAAGCTCTGAAATATCATTACCTGGAGCATTACATCCACAGAGCCACGCTGCATCACCACCTCCCTTCTCCTGCTTAGTTTTTAAATTCCATGGAAAATTCTTAAAAGCCAATACAGCATCTCTTCATGCTGCTCTCAGGACCTACGAAGTTTTAAGTGATGATTTGCACTGCACCCCACTACCCATTTCCTTTCAGCCACAGAACAATCAAAGAATAAATGGCATTGTGGTATTAAGCACTGATTTTAAGACAGAGAACAACAGTGTGCTCTCTACAGAAAAATAAAAGATTCTGCATTAATTGACTCACAGTATTATGAGCAATTTCAACACTCAGAACTTGGAGCAATTTTAACAGCTCTTGATATCGAAATGAAACCTAAAACCAAAAGCCCTGAGCCCTACCTTTTGCTCCAGCACCCCCCTGTTGTGTGATTTACAGACGCTGCCGCACTGAACTCCTGTCCTGTGCTCCCACTCACTGCTGTCACCCAAATAACAGCACGTGTGAGGTGGGGTTCGTCTGGTCACCAGATGCTGGCTAAAAAAGCCTTCTCTGGCCATATCCTGACCTGGCATCTCCTGCCTCCAGCATTTTGAGCTGCTCTGCGCTACAGCAGGGTGATTAGCTGATGCTTGATAAGCAAGCCAGGATAACGAGAGGCCATGCTCATCTATGTAAGCAGATCCCATTTCCAGAAGTGCTCGTACCAGTCTTGGTGCTGCCCCCTCAGCTGTTACTCCTATATCATCTGCCAGATCAGAAACAAGAGTTTCTCTCTTTTTTTTTTTTTTTGTTTTCACTTACACTTGTCCCCAGGGTCAGTTACTCTGGGAACGAAAGTTCTTGATTACTGTGTCAGAACCAATAAACTCTCTGCTAATTGATGTCCTTGTAGGTTTTGCCCCAACTAGTGGAGTTCAGCAGCATCTGCCGCAGTTTATTAAATCAGTGGGACGAGGGCTGTTTTCAGCTTAATGTGCCTCCCCAGCCTACACTTCTGCACTGTAAGCCAAGCAGCTCTACACACGCCTCTCTCTGTGTCGTCTTGCCTCCTGCCCTCTCGGTGCCAGGCAGAGATGTCCTCTTCACGCTTCTGAGTGTGTTTAGCCAGGGGTATATATTATCTGGTATACTTACTGATCAGGTAAGTCACCCCTCTGCTGCCCTCCCAGGCATCAAACCTGGGCAAAGCAGCGTATTTTCAGCTGTGCTTCAGCTGAGCCTTCTGTCTCAGCCTTGAAAGCATTGCACTGACAAAGAAATTCTTAGATAAGTGACATCTCAGCAACCTGAGGCTTTCTGCTGCTCTGCAGTGTAAGTGATGGAGTGGTTAAATCTGCATTCAAGGGCCAATTACTGATAGGCTGGGGTACCTAAAGCACCCACCCCTTCAGACTCATGGGCACCCAGCGTTTTTCCCCCTCCTTATTACAGGAAATACATCATACATGTTGTTGCGCAGAAGTGATGTCTCTACCGAGACCTGACAGCCAAATTTCCATACAGGCTGAGCCCTGTCAATGCACACTGGATTTGGAGATGTCACCTTAGAAAAAGCACATAAAAATACTAATTTTCCCCTCATCATCCCCTGTTTTGTCCTCACGTAATCAGAGTTCTATCAGTACTATTGGGAAAACTCATCCAAGGCAGGGACTGATGCTTTGTTCTCATTTTACCAGGAACCTCAGATGGATCATTTTTAACGAAAAGGAGCCTGGTTACTGCATTATTATTGAGAGGTGGGGTGGCTGAGCACACAGCCCTCTTGCTACAGCAAGCTCAGTGTTTTTCTGTCTCAGAGAGAACAAGAAAGAGACAGCAGCTGGGAGAGAAACCAGTGATGGGATGTGAGTCTGCTTGTACTTCTGCCAGGACATGAGCCGGTCTGTACATAAAAAGCAAGGAGATAATGCAGACCTTCTGCCCTGCATTTTGACCTTTACGCTCATGTTGACCACCACTGCGAAGCTGAGCAACCTTAGAAATAAAGCATATTGCAGAAACAGGTTGGTGTGAGGTTAATTCCTTGCCTAAGAGGGAATAGACTGTATCAGGCAGAACCATTTTCTGAATGGAGACTGAAATGAAAACCCACCTGAGAAGTACTAATGTACTTCAGGAACCTCAAGGCCTCATAGTTCAGGGAAGGAGCCGGACTTGCCCAGGGCTGCAGTTCAATGTGCCACCTTACAGTCTGCAAAGCAAGAAAAAAAAAAAAAAAAACACTCTTAAAGGAACAGAATTCATTTCTCAGTACAAGCATAAAATGCAAGTGCTAATAAGTTAAGGAGATTTAATTTCAAACAAAAAGTTTCCTAGGGGCTTTTCTGCACATGAAAGTTATTTCAGAATAAAGTAGGGTTTGAGCTACAGTGAAAGAGCACCCGAGTATGACTCATCATAATCTACTTCAAAAGCAGATGTAGCTATTTCAGAAAAAAAAAAAAAAAAAAGGGCTTTCTATCCAGAACACAAGTGTCAGCACAGTTATTCTGGGACACCCAGGTAAGTATTGGCTTATAGAAATGCATGAAGAAAACCAAACTGAATATCTAAATCCTCTAGCAGGACATCTGAAAAGAGTGAAATAGATTTCTCTCTATTGTATTTTACATCACCTCTGTCTGTCCTCTGAAAGCAGGACTTGTACTGTAAGCAGCAATCACCAAAGGAAACCTCTCCAAACAATCCCTTTCCTTTTTCAAAATCTAGGCTCATTAGAAAAGAAAGCTTCTCACATTCTTTAGAAAAGCCCTCTTCATCCCCCATGCTCACATGACGAGATACACCAGAATTCTTTGTTTTCCCAGAAAAATGCCAGTGTGGCTGCCCTTAGCCCTACAACTCCTCGTTTTTGTAACCACAGGGAGCTAGCTGTAGCAGGCGCTCTCTGTACCCCCTGTGAGGCCCACCAGCTCTGAACACTGGGGACCGTGTCACTTTTTCAAACACTTCCCACATAGACAAAGTGGGACAGACAGTCTTCCAGGCACACGCTCGCATAGCAACAGGGCTCTGCACTCCCATCTGCAGAACCTTCTCCAAATCCTGCCTGCTTTTGTCATGCTAGGACATTCAGACGTGTTATCTCTTGCCCTCAAGGAGATATAAATACGAGTATGGTGTTAAGCTGTACTGAATTCAGATTGATTCCTCACCACTCTGTCCTCAGGTGTGATAACTCACTGCTATGGCTGAGCAGGTAGCATCAAGCTTCCCTGTAATCAGCTGTGATTAACTGAGCTTCCATAATGAATAGGATGGGTGTTTTTTTTTCTCCATAAATTCAATCTGACATTCAGTGAACTAGAAACCAAGCCACCTGGATGTGGGCCTGGGCACCCTGCTCTGGGTGTTCCTGTTTGAGCAGGGGGACAGGACCAAATGGACCCAGAGGGCCCTGCCAACCTCAGCCCTTCTGTGATTCTGTGAAAAACCCCATTTGGGATTCCCAAGGGACCTTATTTCCAAAGAAGCCCTGGAAAATGTACAGGAAATAACAATTAACTGGCCCGGATGGAGTCAAAGGACCGAGATGAGGAGCTCAGCCTCCTGGGCTGGTGGGCAGGCAGCAGCCAGTCCTACTGGAGCCCATGAGCCTGCACGGTGACAGAAGGAGGGACAGGGACACAGAAAAGGAAAAGAGAAGGCAAAACCAGAAAATAAAGACGATGAAAGAGGACTCTTAGACCAGATGGAGCTTGCCTCGAGCTGATATTACGAACTGGTATTTTTTCAGCTTTACTCAGGCTGGAGTGAACATTCCTTCAGGGCTAGATCTTTAGTTGTTGTTCTTGTTTTATTTTATTGTTTTGTTTTACTGTAAAGAGATGCTGAAAAGGATATTTAATAATATTTTTTTCAGATCTAGACAAAAGTAGCATCTCCCACACTGAAGTCCACTGCCTGCAATAGCTGGGGGCTCCCATATCCTGCACAGCACCGCACTGAAAGCCAGCCAGCCAAAAAGCTCTGCAGCAGCATGCAGCCCGACACGCTGTTTTCAAACAGCATCCTGCAAGCAGCTCGCACGGCAGGAGGATAGGTGCACACTGGGGAGGCAGAAGCGTGTAATCTTTCAGAATGAGTCACAGTTCACACGGCTGAATAACGCTTGCAATGACAGGAATGCCGTTGTTTCAGCAGGCTTGAAAGCTGAAATGAAAATGAAGACTGACAATCATTTTCAAGCAAAAGAAACCCCAGACACCTAAACATCTGTGCCCAGTTATTCTGAAATTTATTTGTATGAGAAGTACCTCATTAAGTAGTGGAATTACAGGGCAGCCATTGTGGAGATAGAGAAGAAAAAAAAAAAAAAAAAAAAACTATAATTAATCACATGAGCAAGGTTCTTTTTCAAATGAGAGCAGCATCAAAGAACCACCATGGCTTACTCTCAGGCTCCTTAAAATGACAAACTGCCTTCCCACTGGTAGGCCTCCAAAATTTATCAATAAACACACAAAAAGGAGGATAAAAAACTCAGTGGCTTACTAAGTCAGTTTCACTACAGAAGAATAAAAAAGGATCGCCCTGTTCTACAGTTCGTTACATTTAGGAGCACCACACAAATGCTACTTTTGTGACAGAGACGAGAACAGAGCTCCTGATGCTGTTGAATAGCTTCTAAACATCCCCCTTGGCCCCCCCTTGGCCCGAATCGTCTCCTTGCGATGAAGCAGCCCATTTCCACTCACTAATGAATACATTCCAGAGACCTGCTCTGACACCCGCTGAACACTCACACTGGGCAGTTCAGTCCTTACATGACAATAAGACCGGTGAATGATGCACAGGGATGAAAACAGTGAGCCTCTTGAAACAGGTCACCTGCAGGGGGTGACCCAGCTCAAAACAGACCAAAGGCCCTCCTGAAGCTGGCATTCCCAGTTCCAATCTGTAACCTTCATTTACAGTTTTTCAGATGATTTTCAGCCTCTTCCATAGTGTTCATTCCCTCATAAGGAATCTGGCTGTAATCTGTGGTGACTTTTCCCTGCACTTCTAGACTTTTCTCCCTTATCAGCCATGTGAGATAGCCATCTGATAATCCCTTAATAATCTGTAGCATATATACAGTATCACTTATCCTAAAAAGAAAACCTGAAATTATGATAAAAGGTTTAAATCAGCATATGCAAATGGACCACAATTGTAAAATTGTAGGTTTTCAAAATTTCTGCCTTCTCTAGCATTAACTTGAACACAGAAGTTAAATAATGAAATTCTTCCCAGATCAATTGTATAGTTTCAGTCCACTAATTCAAATAGTCCAACCCTTCTGTTGGACTGTTCCCTTCTGTTTAAATTTGAAAGGGAATTATTCAAAAATTTTTCCTTGGTTCCATCTTTAAAAAATAAAAAACAAAAACTCAGTATCTATTTTTTCCCTCCTTTAAATCTCTTTCCTATCAGCAGTCTATTAAAACATAAAAATGTTTATAAACAAGAAGTTTGGAATCCCATTGCCCTGCCAAGAACTCGGTTGCTTCCAGTGAAGAAACAGAAGACTTGTTAATACATACACTGGTGTCTTAAAGAGGGAAAAATATAAAATCCTCTGATTAAACTGCCACAATGTTTTTTTTTAACATTTGAGGCAGAACCAAATATGAGTGGAAAGCACTTGTGGCAATAAACTCCATCAATAACCATAAATATTTGCTAGCCATAGAAACAAATGACATACACTTCTTCATCTCTGTCTGCTCTAGCTTTAGCCTGCACATCACTATGCCTGCCCCTTTTGGAAGGGTACAGCAGAACAAATTTTGCTGTTGGGTGAAATTTTGCAGGGTTTTTATCCTCTTAAAATGCCATGGGTGGGACTCAAATTGCAAAATGTCAGATATCTACAAAGCAAACATATATTTACTGAATCACATTCCTGACAGCTAGAGATGGCTGCCCCTAGACACGATTGACAGCATTTAGCTATCTTCTTTGGGCTCCCTCTGGAGCCCCTGAGCGTATTATTTTGTGGGTTTTGGTGCTTTCAATTCAAAAGTTCCCTGAGCAGTGAAAGCGTTGTGTGGCAGCCCACCAGAGCGCTGGCTGCACAGTAGTGCCAGCACGCCTTGCAGGGGACTCCTACCCAGCAAAGCCTGCTGAGATGCGTGGGAGCGCAGCTAGACCTGATACATTGCTCCTCCTGCTGACTGCAGAGCAGCTCTTGCAGGGAATGATCCCTGACAAACTCCCACGTTTGGTTTTGGAGGCAATTAGCTGGTTGACTCCAAGGGAGAGCCAGGAGTGAAGGAACACTCAGGCTGTGCGGACAACCTGGGACCATGCTCCCACAGTCGGCTGGAAAGCTGTTATTTGACAGGACAGATGAGGCAGACAGGCTCGTTAGGGGTGTGATTCATCTCACTATAGAGCAGACGTCTAAAATAAGAAAGATGAATCACACGCTGGAAGCCTCCATTTCTCTCCATTACTGCAAAGGCAGCCTAGAGGACTGGCTCAGATGCATCCACACCATAGACATTCAATATTAGAGACGAGGAAGCCCAAACCAGAACATCAGACATGAAAAAAGCCTACAGGCTTGAATTTTACAGGGCTATGTCCACTCCTTAGTTGTGAGCCTGACCTAATGCTTCATTGCACTTTACTCTTCAGCAAGTCTGAGTAGCTCCAAATGTCTTACTTTTGGAGCAGCAAGACATGGCACAAGTAAAAAAACTCCACCTCAAGGTGGAGGCATCCATAGGAAAGAACAAGCACACCTCAGCCTCTACACAGATCTCCTGCAGAGAGGCCCTTGAGAAAGTTCCCCTTTCCTTAAATGTAATCAGCATGATGCAGAAGGTTTACAAGAGGTACAACTGCATAAACACTCTACTCTGTATCATTAATGGAGAAGTAGCTGGGACAAGCACAGGTTCAGTATGCTGTAATTTAAAGTACAGGCTTCCAAAGTCAGTATGACTCACATTTAAAACTCTGAGTGAATCTCTAGCATGGCTGATTTTATACATACCCCACCTCTACATGTCTGAACTGTTTTTGTTTTTGTTTTTAATATTAGTATTTTCTGTTTTTCTTTGCAGTTTGGCTTCCTTAAACATGAGTTTTTCACCTACATACTACTTGATACTATACAAGCCTCATCTGAAGCACGAGGCATGGCAAGTGCCACAGGGCAAGCACAGCTGGCATCTGATCTTGCAGCTGCCAAAACTGAGAATTTCCACTCCAACAGTGAAATTTTCATGAGCTGCATGAGGTCCATAACGAACTGGAAAGTATTCAGATAGAAAATCTTTCTATTTATTTCCCTATTTTTATCCTTATTTTTCACTTTTTGGAATTTATCTAAAGCAGAGGCATCTCTGACAGCACTGCAGGCAGGCACGCAGCCATCTCTGTATCCAGTCACCAGGGAATTGCTCCGTTCCCTGTAGCTACCAGTACGTGCAGGGGGACGAGCCGACCGCATGTGGGGTCCATCCCACAGACAGACATCAGAGCCATCAAACCGGGCTGTGTTACCCTGAGATTAGACCATGGAGTACCAGGCAGAGGAACAAAAGTCCTGTGCCAAGATGAGCAAGTGACCTAATTAATAGAGGCAGGCTCCCCTGCAGCAAGGCTACTTACCAAATTAAATGCTGCTGATGGAAAATGGAGCTGTGACAAAAGTGCTTTCTGCAGTAATAAGGAGATGTCTTCAATTTAAATGAGGTTTCAACACAACTTGTGCATGAAGAATTTTAATAGCCAGAGGTGTCCATATGCCAGGTTGGGTGTGTTTTATTACACTCCTATTGAAGATGGAACCCCTAGGATGCACCCGAATCTCCCCCAGCTCCCGGGCACCAACCCCCTCCTCCAGGGCTCTGCCAGGCTGCTAACGCTGCTTGCCAGGGGCAGAGCCCACACACAAAGCTCTGAGCATCACCGCAGGGTTTGACTTGCCAGCCCGTCAGTAGAACTCGTGTCCCAAGGCAGTAGCTTGCACCCGAAGTAAAACTCTTGTGTCCTGTGAAGGCCCTGGGCCTAGCGAGGCCTGCGCCTCCCACAGCACGCTGAGGAGGCCGGCACCGGCCCCAGGTGCAGGCTGTAACCTGCCTCCATGCTCTCTCAAGCTCTGCTTTTAACTTTGTGTCTTCTTCCCCCAAACAAGCACCTCATATGAAAAGCACACACGGGGAAAAGAAAGCGGGAGAATTTATACTGCTTGAAGAATTAGAACATGGCTTTAGGCAAGAGGCCCCTCCAAAACCAACAAGACAGGGCCAAATGTATAGAGGTGACTAATGCTCTGCCGAATTCAGCTTGAATCCTTGGCTTCAGTAGGATGCAGGCGCTGGGAAGCAGCTTGCCAGGCTTTAACTGGCAGCTGTGGACACCCCTCTGTGAATCCACTGGCAGGCCTGGGCTCCAGGTGCTCACCGGCAGCAGCCAGGGTGCAGGCCCACAGCGTACAGAAAGCACGAGTTCCAGAGCAAACAAATGCTATTTGCTGTTTAGTAGGCATTTACGAATTCAGAAAGCATTGCATCTAATTTATTCTTCATGTGACATAGAAATTGGGACTTCGTTGTTATGGTTAAAAAAAAAAAAGGAAAGAAAAAAAAAACAACTAATAAATCGTGCAGCAGAATTCCAGCACTATCCAGAGGCTGACAGAACGATAACTCATCTGATGGAGATAAAACCAGGAGTTGGAACAGCCTGAATTTATGGAGGCAAACTCTCAAAACTGCTTAAGCAGTTAATACTCAATCAAGTGAATTATCTGCAGTGCCTGCGTGCCAGCACTTAAGGATAAGGACAGCCAGAAACAGATACAGCAATCACTGGCCACTGCCTGTCAAATTCAGGCTTTTGCTAAGCAGAGTCAAGACCAGGGTTTCAATCAGTATGCCTAACTGCTTTAAATGAAGTTCTTTGGTTAAGAAAATACGGGAGATGCTATTTTCCCCTAGGCTGGCTTCATCCCAATATTCAAACCACAGATTACAACAAACAGAATTCAGCAGTAAATACTCAGCTAACCAGATAAGCTGAGTTTATTTTGTGCAAATTCCACCACTATAATCACGATTTACAGATAGGGATGTTTCTGGCAGCCTATCCACTGGCTTCAGCAGGCTTTGCCTGAGGCTAAGAATTGTCAGAAAACAACAAAAAAAGGTGATTTGAAGTAAAATGTAATGCTTCCACAGGAATATGAGCATTTCACACTTGCACAGCATCCTCTCTCTTCCAAGTGGAGTGCAAATGCCTAAAAGGAAGTGATCCACCACACTTCCTAGTCCTACCTGAAACATCAGAAAACCCCTTCACCACCAGCCCAGTGTGGTGATGTGTTCACATCAGTGGAAGATAGTAGATTTGTGCAGCTCTGAAGCTCATCCCTGAATTTCAGCTGAAAAATATGAAAGGTGTCACAGCCATAAGTAAAACATCAGCTAAGCCCATGTAAATCACGAAAATGGTCCTGCTCCTACTGGTAACAACGACTTTCTGTGCCTAGGGAGAAGGAGAGGGCACCATTTGTAACGGGACATCTGTAGTGTCACAAGGGCAGTAGAGAGTAATTCTTTCCAGCAGGCAAACTGAAAGGCTGCAGGACAGTTTCCAATGGGCATTTTCCAATGTCTTATCACCGATTCTAAACATTACACATAACACTGCACTAATCAGCTACGTGTTTGAGCATGAGCTCCTGATGTGCCCAGAATTCCCATGGATTTCATAATGAATAACAAATACAAGATCAAACTGTTAATCAAGATACTTAACTAAGGAGAAACGTATCAGCCCAGCAGGAGCCAACTGACACATAATTGCTTCTTGTTTAATTTTTCTCAAAAGAGTGAGGGAAAATGAACAAGACACTATCACTGTGCCCTATTCAAGATGAAACAAAGTTCACTTTCTTTGAAATTTGCAGTGCTGCAAAACATAAACGAGCAAAGTCCAAAATGAGACACATCAGAATTAAAAAATGCCATCATTCCTTTGTGTTTCTTTTCCAGACGGTCCCTGTGACTTCCCACCCTGCAGTGTTCATCTCTGGGATAGATCTCCGTTCACCACTACTGCTGCCAACTCTGTAGGGAGCAGGAAGGATTTCAACTGATTCTTATCATTTTTAGGCTTTTAAGCAGCAAGTAATATTTAAAATTACTGTCTGTAAAGGCTGTATCAGTAGATGTTACTATCTCTTTCCCGCAGCATTTCAAACACTGTCTCTGTAAAATATGAAAAGGGATGCTAAATAAAGGGCACCAACTTTGAAGCTCACAGTTAATTAATTGGCTTAGCCTGCTATGACAAAACAAATGAGGAAAAGGGCTGGGGATGGGTGCGACAGCAAGGGTGATTCCAGGATGTTCATGCTGACTGGCTCTAGCACTTCAAACTACGCCCATTTCCCAGCCACTTCTAGCCCCTGGCATGTCATAAATATGTGCTTTTTTGCTTACTTTTTCTCTAGGTTATTTTTTTCCCAGCAAACCAGCCTGTCACAAAACAAAAAACAGTGACTTCTTGCCTTGTCAAAAAAAAAAAAAAAAAAATCAGTCCCAGGAACACTGACTATCCCCTATTTTAGGAATATCCCCAAGAGATATGTTGTCTAACTGGCTCTTTACAGGCCCTTCCTTGATAAGCTCTGCAGTCTTTGTTTTCCACAACCCAATAAGGGCAGAGGGTTCAGTTTCTCTTGTCTGCAGGAGCCACAAGATCAGTCCCGGAAACCACCCACGATTTTGGCACTTCCAGAAAAACTACAGCAATGCACCTGAAGCTGTACCTCAAACATACAAGAGTGTAGAACTCTAAGCAAATGACAGCAGGTCCCTCGTTGAGGAAAGAGCTAACCAAGAGCTTGTTTAACAAGTACAGAAAACCAGAGATTTTGCATCTAAATCTAATGCAGTTGAGTCCTTCCAAGGGTCTGGCAGATTTAGGTTTTGACAGCCCTCTGCTACTGAACTTCAAGGAGCACTGCAAAGTCAATTTCTTCCCATCTGCAGAGCATATGGAGAAGAATTTGGTAATAAACAAGATTTCTGTACACGTGGTAACAGTTGCGGGAAGCGCTATGTTTACCATTACACAAAGACACAAGGAAAGGGTTGTTGTTTTTTTTTTTATTGTATTTACAAATGTATTTACAATTGTATTTACAAATCGGACACAAATCGGACAGGCCTGAGCCAGCAGCAGGTCTGGTAGAAATGCTGACAGAGATTGGGACGGAAAGAGATCAGGCAGGAGAACACGCATGTCAGCTAGGATCCAACATCTTCCACTCGGTACTGCACGAACAGCTGAGAAGGTTACGGCCATCTCCTGCCTAAGTGGACTGACGCATTACCACAAGAGTGAACTCACACTCATGGCTTTCATTTGTAAAGCCCAGGGCTTCAGTTCACTTGCACACATGGTTTCCATTACCCCCAGAAATCTGCTTGCTCAAAACAGGACAGCCTGTCACCCTGTCACTTCTGTACACAAACCCGCACGCAACAACATCAGGGTAAGCAACGTAATGTAACAGATTCCAACGTATACATACTTCACCACATTTTTTTTTTTTAATCTGAACAAATTTTTTTATTTTTTTTTTTCAACCTCTTTAGCTGTCCCACAGAACCGAACTGTATTTGGTCAGAGACTTCAATAGATCGGAAGGACTCTGGACAACGTTTCATCACACACACAAGTGTTTCTACCAACTGCTGCTGCATCTCTGCCAGCTACGAACACACACAGGTTGGTTCGGTGACTCACACCCACCTCACACAGGTGCTGAGCAGATGTCCGAGACAAACAGATTTCCAAGTTAACATTAGAACAAGCGATAAGAAGGGCACGTTGTAGATGCCATGAAGATCAGTGGTGGTTTGCGCAGACTTAATCACCAACACGTTAAGACTTTTATCCAAGCTGAGCTGAGAGTGCCGGCCATCGCTGCCACGTGCTGGTGTCTGGAACATGACACGGCCCCAGGTCCCACACTCCACCACTTACATCGAGGGAAAAGTGGCACAAGAGAGACATCTGGCACACGAGCACCTACCATCACAGCTCTGCTAACAGCCTGGCGGGATGGGTCAGCGCTGGCGTGAGTTCACAGCACACTGGGGTGAAACCCTCACGAGCCACAGATTAAAAATTTCTCTCATAAGAAAGCAGCTAAAGGTCAGCGTCAGAAAGGAAGAATCTCGAGGCTTCACGGAAGAATTTTACACGTCCCAGATATCTCTCCCCTGCCTCCTAGACAGCAGCCCATATCAATGGTCCGAGCTGCGAGATCGGGTCCGTATGGTTTTCTTCCTCCACTCGCTACCACAGTCATGAAGAGTTCACTTTCTGCATCAGGCCCATGTAACATCTAGCTTGGCTCAAGGAAAAGCAGGAACAGCTGTCAAAATGGCCAGTTATGGAACAAGACATCAACAGGAGAAATTGCTACCTCCATCTCTGGGTTATGTCCTTACATAGGGAAGTTTACATACCCTAAAAAAAAAGTTTTCTGTGCCACAGCTATAGGAAAATTTATTCTCCTTAAAGGAGAAAGTCTTGAGTAGGTATTTGAAAGAAATCTATATTGTTGCATATAATCAAATCTCATAAAGCTGTAACAGCTTTCTGAAAGATAACATTACCCAGCTGCTTCTCAAAAATTCATGGAGGATAAATCTATTTTAGGTAGTAAAAAGTGAGAATCATGGTTATTCTGAGCGATCCTTTAGCTCGCAAGCTTGCAAGTGACGTCATTGTCAGAATCAAGATGACCGTCTCCTCTTTACGGTCTACTATGACCGCATTTCACTCGCAGCTGAAGTACAGCAGAAAGCCAGCGTTGTTCTTTTTCAGTGACTTTGGGAAGGATGCCTGTGCATGGGTATCTTTGGGTCCCTCCACGCAGCGGCAGCTGGCTGGCGCTCCTGAGATGTGATTGTCTGCTGGTGAAAACTGCTATCAAGAACAGTCTGCTGCTTTCTTCCAAACACAATAACATGTCCCAGTCTGTGCTATTAGCCTGAACAGCTGAACAAAAACCAAGGCTCTCGCAGCTGTTCCCCAGGTACTAATGGCCTGAAGCCATACGCTGCTGCCTTGTGCTAATCTTACAGGCTAAGCAACTTTGGGTCAGCCTATCTTCGGTAAGAGACCTCCAAGCGCTGGAGAAAAAAAGCTGTGGAGTAATGTTCCTTCCTCTGGGGCTGCTCAGTCAGCACAGGACAATTATGGTGGAGTCTGGTCTCTCTGGTGAGGGATAAGCTAGGGCAATGACCACTTCGAGTCTTAATAAAAAGAGGTAATGGGGGCTTTTATGTTGACACTAGATCGTTGTTCAGGCCAAATTCCAGTTCAGACAATCACATTCTGCCTGCAGAATGCTTCCCTAACTGCAGGGCAGGTAAATGTAGAAGTGACCACAGAGTCTCAGCTCTGCCGCAGTGCCTCACAGCTCAGCTAAGACCTTCGCTGGACGTCTCGGCAAAGTTCACACTTTGATTTCTGAGGGCCTTTCCATTGCTTACCCTGCTGGGGAGTTAAAAAATTTTCCTAACATCTTGCCTGAAAATCTAGCCAGTTACTCCTTGTCCCACTTGCAGTGGATCTACAGAACATTATGCTCTTCAGAAAAGTTTTCTTTTTCAGTTTGAAAAGTTTTAGTACATTCCTCTTATAACCTACTTTTTTTTCCTATTTAAAACAAGTACTGGCTCTTTCAGGCTTTCCGTAGCGGTCTGGCTTTTTGTACCTCCTCACATCTTCTCCCTCCCATTGAGGGCTCTCTCCAGTTCGCCAGCTTGGAGGTGCCCAGAACTCGGAATGCTCAGACGAGTAACTAATACCCAGCTCTTCAGCAATAATACACTCTTTTTCTGCAACCAAATCATAGCTGTGATTTGTGTTCGTAAAATCTCCCTCTGACCAACAGATATATCTGAGTTCAGAATGACCAACTTTTCTCCAAGAATTTTGGCTCTTGCTCATCAGGGTGCAGCGTAACCCCTCTATTCAGGTAGCATCCAAAGTTGATCAGAATTTTAAAGATGTATTGTTTTTAAGCTGGCTTCACACCTGCAAGCACACCTTGAAAACACCTAACACATTCACTCAGTAGATTTGCAGAAGAATTCAACAGGACTTTTAATCCCTGAAGGCAAACATTTTTATACCCATAGGTGTGAAAGAGCATCCAAAGTGACACCAGGTTAGCTTGGGCAGCGCACCACGCTCCCCACCTCTGCATAGCCCCCAACAGACAAGGAGATTTACAGCTGATAGTACAGTTCTAAAATTGAATTAGGACTTGGATTCTGGTCTTACACAAGACACACTTTCAGGAAATACACCTCTGGCTACAGCCTAGAGGTGGAAGTGTTACACCAAGCCCACCTTCCAGGAGTCGTGGCCTGCAAAACCCAGCTACACCATGCAGAAAGCACGAACGCGAACCTCAGCTCATCGCCAGCCTCAGAGACTGTCAGCTTCAGCGAGTAGAACTGCAGGAACGTAAAACATCTGCCCAAACTAAAATCTGTTGTTTTTTTTTTTTTGTGTGTGTGTGTGTTCATAACTGTACCATGTAAAACTATTTTTTTCTCCTCCTCCTCCACAGAAATAAATCTGCCCAGATGTCAAATGAATCCAGCTTTTCCTAACCAGACTCATGGAGAAGGCTCCTGCCCGCTTCACAACACAAGAGCCTACCATAACTTTTTACTGCAACCACTGTGATAAGAATTTGCTGTTATTTCAAATTCCACATGCAACTTTTTTTTTTTTTTTTTAAACCATCACACCCTGCGATAACATTTTAAAACTTGCCTCCCACGCCTGCAGCATGATGTGGATGCAGATCTCACCAACGCATATTCCAGGGGCAGGTACAGGTGTAGGAATTTAAATTGCTTATGTATAGCTGGAGTTTTGCTGTCTGCTCCATATGTTCCCACACCAAAGCTTAACACAAGCAGAGCTTAGGGTCACTTTATAAACATATTTGGTCATTTTACTATCAACAACACAGCTTTAGGCGCTCCCCAGAAACTACAGATGGGATTACAACCTTCCGTTTGCTTTACATTTGCAGTACATCAAACAGCTCTTCAGGTGACCACCATATGCTGAGAACGCCAAATTTTGACTATTGCCAGCAAGAGCAGCAGCATCTGCTCCTCGGTGACTTCATCCCCTGTGGCTTTCCATTAGCCTTTTCAGACGTGCCCCCTAGGTGCTAAGGAACCAACAGACACTTGGAACCTCGATGGCAAACCCCTTCCATCTGCCATGCAGTCACCCTCCACTGATGGAGATTTATCCGTGAGCAGGAAAAACACCCTTTACACCAGCAACTTCCTGCTGCTCCAAGGGCCATTTATGGGCAAACCTCCATCGCTCCCGCCCTGTCTGGGTCTGGTTTTCCTCCGTTTTGGTGCTGTTGTTTGCTTGACTGCAGCTCTTCTTGAGAAATAAATAAGAGCTCTGCTTCAGGAAACTTTAAAATGATCCAAAGTAGTCAACAAATAATTTCCCTGTGTGTCACTGCTTTTATATGGTCAGAAAGTAGAATATTCAGCTAGAGTTATGGAAACACTCTGCTCATGGGTCTCTTTTCTTTAATTCAGTGATGTAAGTGTAAGCAGAGTTATAATGAAATGGCACTAAGGAAACAGCAAAGCTTGCTCTAGCTGATTTTTTATTACTGCCATCCTGCTGGCTCACATATCACAATATATTCCAACAGCAACAACAAAACCACCAGTGGGGAAAAAACACTCCTGAAAGCCTCCTGCAGACTTCAGAAATGGACTAACAGTGCTTTGCAGACAGACAGAAGGCCCAGAAGCACATAAAACCCGTGGCGAAAGGCAACCCCAACCTGGCCCAGCTGAGCTGCCCAGTTCCAGTGCTCAGGGCTCCATCCCTCTCCCCCAACCCAAGTCTCCATGTCCCAGCCAAGTACACTCCAGCACAGCTGGAAGGAACAGCAGGGAGCTGATCCAAGCAACCGTGCCTCGCAAGAGCCCCCACCTGGTCTTAAAACAGCCTGAGGAGACCTAGGGAAATGAAATATTTCCTGGTGACAAACCAGAAAATAAAAGCAAAATAAATCAACCTCTGTTTTAAGGTGATCATCACTTCAACAAGAAAAAACGGTAGTATTCAGACAACTTGTATTTTCTCTTTGCTTTTCCTCCCCTACGTCTTTATTTGCCAACTCTATTTCAAACACAGGAATTCCCAGAGTTTCACTCCCACCACCTCCACAGCCTTATCTTCACTTAAAGGATTAGATTTCCTCAACATGAAATCATGAAATTGGCTTAGGGTATGCTTTACTTTGGTCTCCTGTGTTTGATGCCATGCTTAGCACATGTTTTCAAGAAACTATCTGAATCCATGTGATTAAATCTTTTT
>VXAV01004052.1:30884-56249 GCA_013399715.1 Alectura lathami
AAGGTGCCGGCCGCCGGCAGCCGGCTCCCGGCGCTGGCAGGGGCAGCTCGGCGGGCTGAGAAAGCTGCGGCACCTGAGTGCAGGCGCTCGTCGGCTCTGGGCTAGAGCTGGACCCTGCGCGAGTCGTTGAATTTCTGGTGCTTCTCCTTCGTTTCTTTCAAATGCAAGCCTGCCTGCTTAAAGCAGAGCAGGGGGCTGCTGGAGGTAGAGAACGAGGAATCTTCCCCCAGGAATCAGCTGCAAAGACACCTGGCTCTGAGCAGTTCCTGCTAAGGAGAAAAACAAGATAAAAGTCCAGCGTGATGCTTTCAGCCCCAGAACGGCTGGAGGAATCATCTCAGCCTTTTTGGGTGGTGGTTGGGAAACAGAGCCAGGCAAAATCCCACAGCTGGAGCTCATTGCTTCAGTCCGGTCTTTCTCACTCATAACTTAGATCTCTCCTGGGACGTTGTTGTGTGGCAAAATCTCTGCTCACGCCGGTGAGCTCTCCATTATGCGCACACCGAACCTCAGCAAGTCGTGCCCTAGTTCAAGGGACCGTATGCCGGGTTGACAGTACCCGTACCAGCGTGCTGGGTTGGTTGGTTGGGCTCCTTCAAAGGAGTTCAGGCGAGGCCCTTGGTTTGCTCCTTGGGATCTGAAGCCAGCTGCAGCAGCTGAAGGAAAAGGTTGGGTTTGTGCTGGGGACAAGGAAACCTGGAAAGCGGAGAGGCCACGGGGCTGTGCGCTTGTGAACATCACAGAAAAGGCAAGACAAAGACAAATCCCTGGCTTGGCAAGGTGTCTGCCCAGATCCCCATGTGGAGCTAAACCCCAGGCAGGAGAAACACTACTGGGAATCCATCAGATTCTCCAGGGGCTGCTAGTGGAAGTAAAACATTCCTCCTATAAAACGAGTAAATGAATAAAAACGTTCTTTTCTGCTTGGCTTAACAACCACATTTGGCACGAGCCAGTTGCCAGCACTGACAGGACAGAGCAAAGGACGCCCTTTTTTCCTCTCCTCCCTCCTAGAGTCCTGGCTTGTGCTTTGATGACGTTGACTTGCATGCGTGGGAACAGAGAAGTTTTTTGCAGAACCTTCCACAGGGCCATGTTAGCAGGGGCTGCAGAAAGCAATGCACGGCATTCCCCCACAGCTGATGCACGGCTGTGCCCAGGCCCTGATCCTGAGCCTGGAGGAGGAAGAGCTGTGGTCCAGGCTGCTTACTCCTCCCTGCGCTCTAAATCCCACCTACAGTTCCCCAAAAGCATCTCCTTCTGTGGTGTTTTAGAGGCTAGTGACCAGACGGCTGCACAGGGCTGTTATCCACCACTGAGGGACACGCATCTGAAAGGCTGTCATGGCGAAAGCTCAGCTGCGTGGGACATTAAAACCACTCCTTAGCTTGCCACTATTAGGTCAGAGGATAAAAGCTGAAGGAGAAGGGTTCGTGCGGTCTCCTATCCTTATGCTCATGGTCCAGGCAGGCAGCTGAACAAAAACCTCGCTGGGACACAGTCAGAAGCATGCCTCTCCCAGCGGAGAGCCAAACGCCATGGCCATGAGCTTTGAACTTGGTGGAAGGGACATGTGGCAACTGATGGCTTGAGGAGGGGATCGTGGACCAAGGCTCACCTCTGAGTGATGCTCTTGGGCATCCCACCCGCATGTATTGGTACCCATGCATGTGCATGTGTTCATGCTGAAGGCAACAGATGCTCTGCGGCCCTGCTGTCCCCAGCCCTTACCTTCGTTTATTCAAACCTCTTCTTCGTGGCATCTGCAACGAGACCTTTGCCTCCAGTACTTCACTCCCAGGAAGGAACGTCTGTGATTTCACGTTCTGCCTTTTACTAAACTGTCTGATCATTCCGAGCGAGCAGAACTGTGCCTGCTTTCCACAGTAAAGGCTGACAGTTTCGCTGAACACATTCTAGTCTACAAACTGAAAACATGTATGGCTGTTTTTCAAGAAAGACATTCCAGTCTGCAGGAATTAAGCAGAGATATCTCCAATGCAGTTCACGTGCTATTGCGCAAAGATCTTTGTGGTACTAGCTTGTTGTCTGCATGTCCCCTGCATCTATACTGTAATCCCAGGCAGATATCCAGCTTTGCTTAAAAATTACCCTGAGTTTCTGTTACAAACTCCGATTTTCTGTGTGCTTTAAAGATTACTCTGGGTGCAGCTTTCTCTCTCTCTCTCTTTTAATTTTTTTTTTTTTTTTTTTTATGCAATCAATTTTACTGACACTTTTGCACTTCTGAGCTTGAGGATGAATATCTTTCATTAAACAAATGTAATTTGGCGAAGGGATTAATCCATAATGCTCAGAATGCTGCAACACACCACAGCTGGAGTAATAATTATGGCTTTAAGAGGTTATATAAGCCTTTTTGTTACATGCTTGTTTGCACTATGTGCAAATGCCAGAGTTTACACTACGTACAAACGCCAGAGTGTTGATGCAGGGGATGGTGACGGCACTGGCTGTCGCAGCCTGCTGGCTGGAGGGCCTTCATCTGCACCCCCAGGGAAGAGCTCTCGAGGGAGGGAGGCTGCCAGCCACAGCCCAGGGGCTGCTCAGCAGCAGGAGAGCCAGGCAGCAGTTCCACAAGCACATTAAGACTCATGATCGATGCGCGGTGTGCTTTTTCTGCCTGGCAGTGTTGTTTGATACACTGGCATGTGTCTGTACCCTTTATGCCTCATTAAAGGCAATCGGATAAAAAAGAAGCTGGGAGAGGCTGGCAGCATCCTGGATGGATCTGATGGGTGGGAAGCAGCGTTCAAGACAGCTTCTGTGGAGAGAAGGCATGCAAAAATGTCTTGGACCAGTAGCAGGCGGGTTTAAAACGTGCATCTACCTTTAATAAAGGTCTCACCCACATCTGGAATGTGTTGCACATATGCAGGACACTAAATGCGGTACTACTGCCTTTGTGTGTCACAAAAGCTTGCTTTTCTGAAATCTTACCGCGTGGTGTTCAGAGGGAACCTCCTGTGCTCCAGTCTGTGCTCGCTGCCTCTTATGAAACCAACAGCTTTTACTGTGGGCTGGACTGCTCAGCACTAAGACAAACAGCAGCAAAATTGCTCTCAGAAACCCAGACAAGAACATTTTAGTGCATAATTATGTATGAGATGCAAGGGAATGAAAAAAGAGAGAAAACATCTGTTCGCGTGGAGTTTATTGCCGTTCACTTAAGAGGCCCACTAAACACCAGAAAAAAAAAAAAAAAAAAGCCATTTATCCTTCAGTTTGAGGCAATTACCCCGCTGCAAATCTCCGTGGCAGTTCTCCCCATGATTATTGCTGGAATTCTGACATTGCGCAGGCACGCTAACAGCACGGCCCAAAGGCTCGGTGGGCCTGGGGCCTCCAGCACGTCCCTGAAGCTTGGATCACCACGTCACTGATGAGGAGGAGGAGGAGGAGACCCAAGTGACTGAGAGCCTATTTCTGATCAGCCGGAAAACAATGATGGTTACTCAAGCCTAAGTGCCTAAATGCCACGTGTGAGATAAGATGCCTGTCGGGAGCTGCAGCCCCGTAGGGGCTGTCTGGCCCCCACCACACGAGGAACCAAGGGCACTTGGCTGCCCAAGGCACTGGTTTCCCCTGCAGCCTTCTGTGGGACAAAAGCTCTTGGGGAGGCTGTAATAGCAAAAGCTTGGTTTAAGATTATAATATGTTATTTTCATGAACAACAGCTTCTGGTGTGCTGCTCCCTTCACATTTCTGTTTCCTCGATGCCCATTTTTTTAAGCTCTCCCCGTAAGATACTGAACACGATTATTTCTTATGCCCTCCCGCAGCACACACGTTCTCCAAGGCACCGGTGCCTTTTCGGTATGTGGGATCCCCTCATGCAGCCACGTTTCCACTGTCTGAGCTCAGCATCACTTCACTGGGGCTTTGTGGTGGAGCTTGTGGTGTTGTCTCAGGAACTGCTCGATCCAACATCTCCCTCTGGTGGAACACGGGGAACAAAGCAGCGTGGAGCAAACCATTGTACAGCGTGCGCGGCTGTTTAGAATAGCTGTGAAAACAATACAAATCTCGGTCCAGGCTATGATTTTCCATTCAATTACTACATTTACTACGAATAAATTTGAATGTATCTCACTAAAGTTTATTTAAAGTTGCATTCCACTTGTAAAGAATTATAATGGATGGTGAACACCAATTTTCCTGTATTTTTAATTTGGAAGAATTGTTTTAAATACAGGCAAAAGCCCTTTTCAAGATAATATGTCCTTATATCTTTACTTTTGCAAAGAAAACCAACAACATTCCCTTGCAGAAAACTATTATTTTGTGCTCAATTTCTGAAATCCATCGCACAGCCCATCTGCTGTCTGCCATCGTAAGGACTGATAAAAATGTCTCAAAGTATAATTGTTCCTTTCCTATGCCATAATTATGCCTTTGAAGTTCATTATGAGGGTGACAGGTTGGTTGCCATCTGCCAGGTGTGCCTATTCAACGTCGATGAGGAGGTGTGGGTAGGAAGGCAGCACTCAAGTACAGTGCCTTTAGCGTGCGTGTGGATACACAGAGGCTTAGGAGTGGCACAAGGATGAAGTGCCTCCTGGAGCCATGCTGAAACCCAGTTATCACTCCCAGGGGTTTCAGATGGGTGAGTGAAAAACCTGCGAGGGAAGGATGTCGTGAGGGAAAGGCAGGAGAAATTGTGCCATGCGCTGAGTGAGCCCTGGGGCTGACGTGGGTGTGGGAAGAAATTCGTGCCTTTCCACAGGTGGCAGCTAAGTGACATTCTTTAATGGTTCTTCCAGCACCATGGAGAGCCAAGGAGGCTTAATGACCTTCCATCATCGACCTGTTCCCAGGTGTGGGTGTTTCCCTGACACCTCCGTGGCATTTCCAGATGAAAACGACGGAGCTTGTTCAACTGCACGGCCAGATTTAGGATCAAAATGGAGATCTGCAAATTGCTGGAGCTGAAGGGTTCGCACTGGCCACATCTTTGCTTCAGCTGCCAGCCAGGACCTTGGGTGAGGAGCAGACACTCAGGGGTGACCGATGAACTATCGCCAGGGACTGACCCCAAGGAGCGGGCCGCCAAAGTGAGGAAGGACCACCTCAGCAAACTGCAGGCGGTCAGCCTTTGTGTGGCACGGCCCTAACAGGGGACAAAGCCTCTGTGTGAAAGAGTCAGACTTAAGAAGGGTTTTCAGACTAGAGACTGAGAGAAAGGGACGAGGCAGAGAGGAGCAGGGGTTGATGGTGGCATTTTAAGATCTTTGTAACCACAATTAAGCAGGAAGTGGCAAGGTGCAACTGGGACAAATAAAGCCCCTTTTGCCATAGAAATTGAAGCAATCAGGCTGGGTGCATGCTTGCTTCTGTTTGCCGTAAGTCTAAAAATAAGATGTAAGATTAAAATGCTTGGGTTTTATGTAAGAATTTTTACCCAACAGAAAGATCAGTGACTTTCCAGATGAAATACATGGGAAAGAACCAAAATAAATCATGTCTGAATGAGGAAATGGAAAATAACGTGAACTCTATCACAGCAAAAGCAGAAACAGGCAGGCCGAATAAAAAAGATTTTGAGGAAATCATTTGCTAATGGAGAAAAAGCTTTCTCTAACCCATCGGTGGCAGGGGGCCTGCCAGAGGGGCTGCAGGTGACCAGGGTATGCAGCCAGCAGATGACCAGGGCTTCAAAGGTGTTTGGGAGAAAACAAGCCCTAAGGGAACAGCTAAATCGATTACTCGCATCTGCATTCAGCACAGAAAAAGCTTAGTGAAATTCTCACAGCAGAACCATTAGTTTTGGGATAATGCAGAGGATCTGCCTCAGACTGAAGGGCCATTAGATGAGGTTTTAGAAGAAATAGATGAAACAGATAGTAACAAATTGAGGAGAAGCAGATGTTACTCAAGGGTTTTAAAGGAACGCTAACGTGAGACTGTTGCTCTGTTAGGGATGGTGCGGAACCTTTTACTTAAAACAGCCAAAGAAAAGAGGATGGCATGTGACACTGGTTGCCTTTAAGTGCTCTGAGGGATCCGGAGAAATGCAGTAAGCCAGACGCCCACAGCCGGCAGGTGGTAAAACCCATGGCAGAGGAACAGATCTGAGGCTTGTGTGGACTAAGGGAAGAATCAGCAGAGCTCTGCAGCGAGGAGCAATGAAGCTTCACCATCACCTTACAGCTTCAGATGAAGCAATGAGGCTGCACACCAGAGCGACCCGCTCAATACCATCTGCCCATGTGCTGGGAAGGCTTTCTTGAACTGTTAGATGTACAGCAACTACAAAAGCCAGGATTCTACAAGATGGGGAAGAAGGCTCTGAGAAGGAGCACGGTACAGATCTAGAAATTCAGGCAGGTTCTTTGGGATTAACTAGTCACTGCTTCTCATAAGAGCAGGCATGGGGGCATCAAATGGTATTTCCAGGTTCAAGACAGACACAAAGGGCCAGGAGCTCTGTGTGCAGGTAAAGAAGTGCCGTGGCACAATGCACAGCTCAGACACTGCCCCGGTTCCTCATGGTGCTATGGACACCCCGTTAGGACTAGTAGTATTTGTAGCTCCAGGTTATGCTAAACTCTGTTGTTATTTTTTAAGATTAAAATCAAGACAAGGAAAAAATAACCCATTCTCCTGGGTTTAAGCCATGTATTTTTTTGTTCTGTGTTATCTGAGGACAAAGCTGTGCTTTGACAAGCACAACGCCAACACTGCTGCCAAAAGCAGCAGCTCTACCCTCCCAAAAGACAAATTATTGGGAGGGCAGCATGGAATTAGCAGCCAGAGCTGAAGGCAGGGCTGATCCCCGGCACTAACCGACCTGCAGTTTCACTTGGTGACAGCTGTCCCTCGCATAGGATAACTGTCCTTGTCCCCCTGCCAGTAACAGGAGTTGGCAGCCGCTTCTGAACATGGCAGTTACACAAGGGCCTTCTTGGCACTGCCAGGCCCCTCGGAATGGGAAAAACCCCCTCGTTCATGAAAGAAAACACAACACGTGACCTCTGCTCTGCTATTTTATTTATCAGTTAATTTTAATCACAAGATTTCTTGAAGGATTTTGATTTGTTTTGTAATTGTAAGGACACTGTTGTAAGGGTGCTAATACTTAAATAAGCTATTTCCAGTCTAGTGAGCAGCTTAATCACCTGCAGTCAGACGTTCATCTTGTACTTCTACAGCAAGCTCAGATTTGTCCTTGCAGTGTTCATCTGCACTCAGATGGCTCTTCTCCCCCTTATGCAACTGAAGCAGGCACTAAGATCCGTGTTGCTTTGTCACTGGGTTATTTACACCGGCTGTTGCAAAGAAAGCTTCAAGTGCTGACAAGAAGTAGAAATTTTTACCTTCCCAAGCCCACCCTGAAAAATTCTCTTTCATAAAATACAGGGATACAGGCCATGTCTGTACTGCTACTGGGGAAAAAACAGCTGTGTCTGAGAGCAAAATCTGAGGGACTCAGAACAGATTTGCAATCAAGCATAAAAAGTGATGCACAAACCGGTAACCCACACAGGGCACCTTCCTCTCACAGAAGTTTCGTGTCAAGTCACGCAAGGTGTAACAGGTAACCTGCTCCTGAAATCACACTTGTCTGGTCCCTGTGCACGAGTGACCTAGCACTGCTTTCTGCAAGAGCCGACCTGGAGCACTGCCATGCAGCGCCGGGCAGGATTTTCTTGTACAGGCAACGGTAAAGTTTGTCAGCAAGGTGGCAGAGTGAGGACAATATTAGATTAGTTTTGGTACAGCAGGAGAGAACTACTTCTTACGGAATCTGAACCTAGTGCATCCACTATCCTTTAGATGCGGATGAATAAATGCTTATTTTTTTTTGTGTTATACTGAAGCAATGTGATTCCTGCTGTGAGAAAGACATTTACATATCTTGTACACTCCCCATCACAAAGCCAGAAGAAATCCCCAGGGCAGGAACAAAACCAGATGGAGGAGGTGGAGAGCTGGACTAACACTTGGATGGACCCATCACACCTTTCCAAAGTGGCTGCTGGAAGCCAGGTGAGATACCACCAAGCACCTTCAATGTCACAAGCCGTTGTTTCAGGTTTCTTCTCTCTAGTGATGGAATAAAAGTCAAAAGGCGCTACAGGGAGATGCTACATTAGCCTGTAATCAGTGGAAAAGGAGGCCCAGAGATTCAGAGCTTGGCCCTGGACAAGGAGCCCTGCAGGGCAGCAATGCACTCTGCCACCAGGCGAGCGGCCTCCTCGGCCGTGCCTCTGTGCACCGAGAAGCCACCTGCCCCATGCCCGTAGTTGTGGACCACCAGCAGCTTCGCTCCTCCCCGGCTCAAGACCTCTCTCTGCAGTCTCACGTGTGACCTGGATGGCCTCAGGCCCACCTTCACCCTGATATCCTGAGCTCGCTGCAGCGAGGGTTCAAGGGAGCAACATCTGTCAAAGATGTCTTTGGTAGTGCCGGAGTCAGGGGAGAGGTGCCAGCTGTCCTTCTCCCTGGTTCCCCCGAGGGTTATGCTGTGTACCCCTGGGTAGATGTAGGTTGAGCCATCCCCATCCCGAACGAAGTTCTTCACCCAGGGAGCGTGAACCTTGAGCACTTGTCCCCTGACGGGGAACAGCTGCTGGTCCCCCACCAGCTGGCGGGCTCCGATGCCCGCACAGTTGACAACGATGTCATACTCGCCGTGCAGCTCCCATAAGTCTGCAACTTTTCTGGTGTGTAAATGGACACCATTTGCTTTCAACCTGCAAAAAAAAAAAAAAAAAAAAAACACAACAGAATTGAGAAAAGAACCCCCTCTTCCTGCATGTAAATATTACACACATTAAGTACATGAGATTGCCTTTAACGTACAGATCAAAACCAAGATGGGACAAAAAATAAAGAAAACAGCACGGGGCTTCTGTTGGTGATTTGACTGTCTTGGCCTGATCAAAGATATTTTTGCCTTGTTTGGGCTGGAAAAGGTACAGCACGTTGATGGATGCCACCCAGAAGGGTCTGGCATAGATAGCCATAGATAACCCTAGATAGACAGACTTGGACAGACCCTAGACAGACAGACAGATCCTCATGGTCTCAGCAACTCATTTCTGTGAGAGTCCCATGCTGTAACAGCTCAAGCAAGCTGAAAACATCAGTTTTATCACCAACTTACTTGGGCGAGTGACGGCACAGTCACACTGTCCCCCTTTCCACATGCCTGTTGCACATTGCCGCACCCATTCCCAACACAACCCCTGACACCAGGAGCCACTCGGGTGCTGTGACGGTGCACTAGGTAGGAAGCCCTGTCCTTTGCAGCGCCCTGGCAGCTGGCACAGTGATCCGCCCAGACAAAAAGGCAGCCTTCCCCATGGAGGGAACAAGAAGCATTTCGTCTGATGTTGCAAGGAGATGAAAGGCATCCAAGAAATCAGCTCAGCTGGCAATTTGTCCTGCAGTGTCGGTACACATCTCTTCACTTTACGTGAAATTAGTTTGCAGCCTCTTGCTTTCTCTCAAGTGGACGCAACTGTGTGCTCATTTCAGGAGCACTTACACAGATTAAATGCACAGTGCAGCTTGCTGCATCTTCCCTTCTCCAATTTTACCCAAATCTAACGAGCCCCCACCAGTCCCCCCACCCCAACGGACCTGTTCTCCAGCCACAGAAGGTACGGGGGGCAGTCGCACTTCAGTGTCGTAAAGGCCTGACCGTATTTGTGCTGCGGGAACTTCTGCAGTTCTGCTTCAGACATCGACCGAAACCCCAGGACGACATCAGACCAGAAAGGCACCTCGTCTTTGGGTGGGTTTTTAAAGACCTGCCAGCTGAAAGGACAGGGGCAAAAAGCTGCAAAACTTGGCTGCCATTGCTCAGCCCCATTGATGCAATCTTAGCAAGAGTTTAGCAAAACACCCAGGAGGTCGGGAGCTGCGGCCCAGGCTTCCTAAGAGAGCAGGGCTCTGGTTTTCAGCCTGCCTGCGCAGCTGTTCCCCAGCAGCTGTGAAGGTACAAAGAAGTCTCCTCACACAGCGTCCCCACCATGGCTGCAGCCAGCCCAGCTGGACCTCTCTGTTGGGCCACTTGCACACATGGTGACGTTATTTTGTGTACCCATAAAGCCTCAGCACTCCCAACAGGCAGATTTTGGTGTACACCACAGGCAGCATGAAACACCCCTGCACGCACCCATTGCAGCCCCACGCTGACTTGCCTAAGACCACCTCTGCAGCAAGACACTGGTGGGTGACAGCACGGAAAACATCTGTTAAAAAAAGTAGTTTGGGGTGCGCCAGTCTCACACAATTTCTCTATGCATACCTATGGGTGAACTTTGCTTGAAAATATGTCCTATCCAAGCCACTGCAGAGCAGTTTTTTGGGAATATGGTCATGAGAGCTACCCTGTGTGAGGCATGTGCCTGAGCTCCAGCAAGGGAAGCCTCTGCCTGCTGCAGCACACAGCACGTGCATGCCAAAGGCTGTCCCGGAGCCACTCTTACCCAGAGACCAGGTGAATGCCAGCCTCTGGCGCTTCGGCCGAGCTGCTGATGGCAAAAAGGTAAGTGAAGGTCTCCTTGAACCACTGCTTCTGCACGTGGATTGGCGTGCCTGCATGCAAACAACCAAACACACAGGAGAGTGAAAACACACAGAGGAAAAGTCCACAAGGAGACAGGACAGGTGGGAGCACACGGAATGGTATTTCTCCTCCTGAAATGCCAGCACACCGACTCGCACGCACCTGGGTAGGTATGAGGGATGAGCATGCCGGCCGCCACGTCGCTCGTTGTGTTGGGGCTGAACTGCTCTGAAAGGATGGTAACACGGCAGCTGGGGAGCGCCTCGGTGATGCGCAGCGCTGTGGACAGGCCGACAAGCCCCGCGCCCACCACTGCCACCCTGGGGGATGCCATCTGCAGGGTGGGAGCCAGCAGAGACGGGCACCTACAGGTGTTTGGAGACAGCATATAGATAACGCGTTCCGGCTTCAGTGCGGTCAGCATCCTGCCAGACAGCCTCCTTGGCTCCCAAACACCCGTGCAAGCCACAGCACAACCCCTGGCAGCTAGGATAAGCACTGCCAGCCCTCAGTGTGACAGCCCCTTTTTGAGAAGTCTCCCAACTCCAACAGCCCCTGCCCCAACCACAGCACAGGGCAAAAAAGAGGTTGGTGCACAGCGTGGCGGTGCAGCAATGTGGGGCAAGGCTTTTCAGTGACGTCCGGGGAGTGCGGCACCCGTCAAGCTTCCCGTGGGGTTGGGAGGACAAAAGTGCCCTGGGGAGCTCCAGGGAAATTGGCCTCTAGCCACCAAGAGGAATTATGTTATTTGGACATCAGTATTTGCAGACCCCTCAAAGTCAGGGATTGGATGGACATCGAGGAGACTGGATAAAGGCAAAGGTGATAAATCCTTCAGATTTATCTTTAATTAATTTATTAACGTAATTGTTGGAGTTTTACTAAATACAATAGTAGAAGTGCACCTGCATCCCTTTGGAGATTCCTGCCAAAAGCTGAGGGTGCATCTAGGGGAAAAGTCTCCTTTGCTTCTGGCTCTCAGTCTTTCCTGGAGTCCTGCCAATATTGAGTCCTGGAGAGGATGCTGGGTGAGACAGACCTTTGGTCTTGCCCTTTGCAGTCCTACTTTTGCCCTCCCCGTGCTTCCTAGGGGCTCACTCACCCTTGACTGCAGACATCCAGCCTCACCAATTGCACTCTTAGAACCTTTTCTGGAAAACAGCGCCTGCAGCTATAAAGGAAGTGCTGATTTCGGCATCTTTGATGTAAGTTTGGGCAAGACAAACTGTGTGGGTTCCCATTTATTTACAAGGTCCTTGCTTATAACACTTCACAGCTTCTCACTTCCCCCTGCAGTTTTACTACTTGAAGTTTGGTTTCCCCCTTGTGTGGGAAGTGGGGGGGACCAGCACTGTAGCCCATTGTTGCATTCCTTCTGCACCACAGCTCATGGCTGTTACAACCTCCTCTTGGGGTGATGCTTAACTTTTTTCCTGTTAATTATTACAGCTCCTTTCACAAGACAGCCATGAAAGTGCCCACACAGCAAGGAAAGAGGGCAGAGTGCAGCGGTGAATATGAATCCTGAACCAGCACTGCCGACCCGTAGCGCTACCACCATGAACCCGATCTGAAGAAATGCTGCTCTGAACATGAGCTGCACCCCTCAGCCCTTTCAGCACCCCAAGGCTCGGACCAAGATAGGCATTGAATTTCCCGACTGACCTCTCTGTGGCTGGAGGAGAAAGGGGGACTGTGGCTCAGCAGCGGTTCAGGTTTCACTGCAAACGTCCCCAGTTCGGATGGGATTTTCACAGCCGAGCCGGGTCGATGTTGACTGATCCCAGTGCTGCAAAAGCCAGCAGGAAAGCGAGCAGGAAGCAGCTGCTGGCGGTGCTGGACCCTGCAGGAGCCCAGCCACGATGGGCAGCTGCTGAGCCGTGGTTCCAGCACTGACTGCTGCAAGACAAGGGCACACCAGGCCTTAATGTGCTAATGTGATAAAAATCAACCGAGTGCAAAGCAGAGGATAAAGGCCACCCCGCTCCCAACAGCGAGCACAGCCAGGGCTTTGCAAAGCTCCTGATGCAATGAGCACAAGGATTGCCCGCCCTTCTGCCTGCACCAGCTGGGAGGGCTCCTGAGGACAGGCTATTTTTGCCCGATGTGGCAGGGCAGCTGGGTGCCAGCTGGGGCAGCACTTCTCAGAGTGGCTTGTGCTGGGGAAGTCTGCAAAAATCAGCGTTAAAAAGTTAAACCACCTGCAATAACTCTTTTGGAGGGTGTCCAATACTGTTCAGCTTTGGCCTTTTTTAGTGGCAGAAGAATGGGACAGAAACCAGGCGGTGTCAGAAGTCACCATAATTCCCTAGCAGAGAAGATATCAGCCGCCTGTCACCGTGCCACCCTCTCACTCCTCCGAAGCCAGAACAAATAATTTTCAAAAATACTGCGATATTTTGTGCTCCGATGCCACCCCACAGCTGATGAGACAAGGCCAGCCCCACACAGCTGTGCACAGCCACTGAGTGCCGCCGACCTCTGGGCTGGACATTGCAATGGGACGCAGCCACCAGCGCAGCATTAACACAGCTTCCAGTTCGTCCCTCGGCTGGCAGGGCTGGAGGAAAGCTGTCGCTTTTGTCTCTCTGCAGTGCAGGCAGAGTCTTTTCAGCCAGTCCCCAACCGTGCCCAAGTGCTGGCACACTTCTGCGAGCCCCGAGTCCTGTGCTGCTGCCTTGGCCTGCTGCTGCCTGCAGGCCGCTTCCTCCCACCCTCCTGCAGAGCTCACTTTTTCTTTATGCACCCGCACCCCAGCTGACAAAAGAAAACAAAAGAAAACAGAAGTACACAAGGGTGGGGAGAGGGAAGTACCTGGAGAGGAGAGGCCGGGTCAGCCTTAGGAGCTGTGCCGGCCCGCTGCTGCTGGCAGGGCTGCCTGCGGCCGGCCCAGCGCTGGCTCCGCTCCCGGGCAGCCGCCAAACCCAGTTAAGCTCCCACGCTGCCAGGCCTTGGCTCGGTGCACCCGAGAGGAGGCTCCCCAGGCCCTTCTGTCCCGTTTAACTCCCTCACAAGCGATCAGCCGTGCGCTGAAGTTTCTGAAGTTGCCCTGAGCTTGCTGTAACATTTGAGCAAGCAGTCGGGGTGGTGGTAACACACACAGCCGCGTCCGCCCAGTCGATAAGAACAAGGGCCTGCTCAGGCCTGGCCAGTCAGGCTCCTCGTTTACATTTGTCATCAGAAAAATGCAGCTTTGCCAGAAGCGAGCCTGCCTGCAGGATCACGGGGATCCCGACAACGCTGCGCAGCAGCGTGTCCCAGCTGCAGGGCACATGGCCTTGGCATGGCATTTCGGCTGAGGACGGATGGCCTGAGCACTCGTCCCTGCAGAGGCTCAGCAGTGCAGCCTCCTCCTGGAGCAGCATTTGCCACCAATCCGCCGGGCAGAGGCCTTTTCCCCATAGCCAGCTCAGTGCAGAGCGGGCAGCCCCAAGAGAGCTGTTCCAAAACCTGACGAGTAAAGACATGATATAAGACACACATGATCACTGACCTTTATACATGCATTTTTTTTTTCCTTCAGTGGTGAAAGGAACAGGGAATAATTTTGCCAAAATTATATGGTAGCTTGATTTTTCTAAAAGTTTTGAGATAATAAAGAACAGAGAATTGTATAAGACAGGGAAGGGGGTGGAGGAATGGCAAAATTAAAATGTTGATGGGCTTGATGTATCTGTTGTAACACATACACTATTTATAGCCATTGGAGAGCATCTGCAGCTCTGGAGAGGAGCCTCTCAGATATGGAAATCTCTCCTCCTTCAAATATCAACAGAGGTTGCAGGGCCAGCTAAGACTAAAATTGTCTGCTATTTTTCATCCTGAGATTCTACTTCCAGTTGCTTATAACTTACCAAATCTGAATTATTTGGATCGATATTTTCTGTGTCAGAAATTTATGCAAAGCTGGGTGTTCAAGGGAAATCCCAGTGGCCTTCTCCTAAGACTGAGATTCAGATGCTGTTTTGTGATACCAACCCTTGCAATAATTTCATGTAATTTCTTTCTTCCATGTACTGAAGTATTTTGGAAGAGTGAACACTCCATGCTTTGCTAAAGTGCCCATAACTGATGGAAGCTGGGAAAAAGCACAAGGAGGGACAAGTCCTTGTCCCACATAATATCCCAACTGCTTAGGACCCCCTGGATGTTTGTGAATGTATTATTCTGTGTATTACACAAAGTGTGCAATTTTCAACTAACCAATAATTGTCAAATAGTATTCCAAGTGCAGCATTCACCCTATAAATTCTGCAACAGCAGCTGCTACGCCCTTTGGCCAAGTGCAGCTTGTGATTCGGTCACTCAGGAAGAGGTGGCCATGCTTCCAGCATCAAACAAGCACAGCCCTGACCACACCTGCAGCTGCTTGTGAACAGTGACTGGCAGCTGCATCTCAGCACACCCTCGGCCCAGCTTGAGCAATGCTAAAGAAATGTTGCCCTTTCTTTAACTCAGAAATCGCTTTGCTTTGTGTCTGCTCTTGAAAAGAGCAATAACTGTAAATATAAATGACCTCCAGGAACACAGCAGTGCTAACGTGTTTTCAGTCTTATCAGTGGTACTGATCCCTTCTCCACCATTCTTTAACCAGTTCAAATGTGAAGTCAACACCAATGTCCATGGCAACTCAGCATTTCAGCACAGAGGCAACACTGCTCCTCATCTTACTGTTTTCCCATGTTATTTACTCACTCCTGGGTAGAATCTCTCGATACCAGAAAGATACCAGCAGCACTGACTTCCCTACTGAAAAGCTTTGTGAAAGTGTTACCCTGAGATTGCCTGTTTATCATTGGTTCTTTTCCTATATCCATGATTGCCTCAGTCAAAACTGCTTTTCACTCTCATCAGCGACAACAAAACCATGGAGAGAATCTTCATAAAAATTGCCCCTTGGTGCTGTTTTTTCCCAGCCCTGTGCAGGTCAGCTCTATCCCCACATGAAACATTAGGAGGCAACTAATGACCAACTAGACACCTGTGAGTGCTGAGGCTGGATTCTGCTCTCCTGCAACAAGCACCTGAGCAGCATCTGCGCCTGCGTTAGACAGGAATGCAGAGGGAGAGGAGCTGATCTGTCACTGGATGGGGAAGTGACTCCCCATTACTTCTGATTATTCATAAACCTAGGCTAGTAGTTTCTTTGAAAGAGCTGGTTTTGTGTCCAAATCGCTTTGCAACCAGATTAACATCAGATATATTACAAAAAGGATAATTCCCCATGTGAGGTATGTACTTTTTAGAGTTGATTTTTCTCAGCTTAACTGAACTCAGGTGCTCTTGGAATCAGTATCAGAGATTATTTAGATTTCTCACCATTAGCAAACAAACATTCGAACAGGCTTTCAGTGAGTTGTTCTTTGTTTTTCATCATCTCCTGTGTAACATTTCACTTAACAAAACCCTTTGCTGTGGCTGCCTTCAGAGAAGAACCTAAATCACCTGGCAAGGACAAAGACATTAAAAGCATGAGCGATGAAGCCAAGGGACAGATGTAACCTGATCAGAATAAACAAGATTAATAAAATGTGCATGGCGCAACTTGCACTAGATTGAAAGTTAAGAGAAGTGGAAAACAAATAGTTTCCTGAGAAGGGCTAAGAGGACAAATCAAAAGGAACAGGGCTATAGACCGCTGCAATTCTAATTTTCCTTGCATGGTCTGTCCAGTTCCTCAATGAAGAAGTTACACTTAGTTTTCACATCCACTGAACACCATGTGGATATGAGTTGCATTGTTTTGTCGTCCTTAAAGTCACCTACTCTCTTTTTTGATCAGTTCCTACCCATTCCACAAGATCCACAGTTATTTTTGTCACTGCTGTATTTGTCACAGGGACTACTGCCCCAGACAGCTTATACAAATCTTGACAAAAAAGAACCAACCGAAATGCAAAACAGGCCACATTTCAATGCACACTTTGTCGTAGTCACTACCGAATACATTGCGCAAATGTTGCTTTACATCTGCAGATGAAAGCAGGAGACAGGCCCTCCTGTGACCCTTGCCAGCCCAAACCATACAGAAGGCACCACACGTGTTTTGCTGCAGAAGGGATCTCCATGAAATGCTGGAGACAAAGGGAGAGCTGCTGAATGCTAAGACTTCATTACATAACATAAAGACTAAATAGTGTGCTTGACTTTATTCTTGCATGTAACTGCAGGTAAATACATGTTAAAAAAAAAACACGATTCACATATATTGTATTAGAGCCGCATACTCTGGGCAAATAAACTCTTTCCCAAGAACACATACTTCCCCTGTGTCTCCAAAATGCACTTCACCAAGTATACAATCCTGTACAAAACAGTTTGTTGTACACACAGATGTGCTTCAACTTTTCTTCATGAGAGATGGAGCAATGCAGATACAGCTCAACTGCATTCACTGAGATTTTTCTTGACTGCACAAGCTTGTTCTTTTGTCTACGCTCACCATTTCATTCTTGATCTTTGAGCTTCATTTGTTCCCTACAAATCCGGTGTGGGATTCAGGCAGGCATATTTTAAGATTTTTTCACAAGTGTATAGGATGGATCCAGACCCTCATTCTAGCAGCCTTTCTGGCATCATGCCTCCACACCTCACACGACCTTGCGTTTTGGAAGCCCTTGAAAAAGGCACACACAAAGGCTTTGCATGTTGCTGAGCCCCATGCTATGGAGGCTTCAAAAGTGACTGCACGTGAGGAGCTGGTAAAAATAAACTGTGAAAGACGCAGCAGAATGCCAGCAAGCCCTCCACCCCTTTTCACCCGAGCCGGGGTGCCAGGCCATCTTCTGTTTCCACCGAGCTGTCACACAAAACCCCCCAGCCTTCAGGCAGGATTATCTCCCTTGTTCACCCAGGGCATTGCCTCACGTGTTTGACAAGGAGCACACATAGTTTGCATAGCTTTTTGTTTTCTACACAGTTGTTTAAACTGCAGAAATTTTCACAAATTGAACTGAGCTATAGGAGTAGAAAATGCATCTTTTCATGTAGTTTTAAAATGCAGATTCAAGACATCAAACGCATTTACCTATTCCTCTTCCTTAGTTGTCATTAAGCTAATGATAATTGCTCTCTCTTTCCTATGTTTAACCCAGAAAGCACGTCCCTAACAAGACCGCTCAATGAAATATTATATCAATTTTAGGACAAAACAAATTATCCTTGTGCAATAATGACCAGCAACTAGGATAGATAAGAAGTCTAATGCAATATCTCATAAAACCATCAGGTATCTCCAGAGACATTGATCGGCACAATAAAGTCACACAAAGGTAGAGGTGATAAATATAAACATAAAAGAACTGAAGGACTCAGGCAAAGAACTATGAAAAGGAATTACTTTTATGAGCATTGAGAGGAAAATATGCCCCAAAGGAACGCAGAATCATTTGTTCTCAAAATCAGTGCTCTCTTTCAAGAGGATTTAGATAATCTATGAATATTTACAAGAAAGAAATCAACTCACCACATCTATGCTACATGTATAATGTATGACTAGTGTTAAACATATTTCTCCACGTGGAAAAGCAAACAAACAGAAATTCTGCAGATACAAATCCAGATATGCTATTTCCCTTTTTATAGTAATATGCTTCCTCAGCTAAAACAGGGTGCTCCAGAGCATCCTCAGAGCTATTCATGCATAAAATCACAAAAAGTGTACCTGTAGATCAATTAATATTTTATTTCCAGGAGAAAAAAAAAAAAAAAAAAAAAAAAAAAAGATAGCATAATTGGTTCAGGGAAATTCAGGTCTTACTTGAATCACAGACCAAATACCACTGATTCCAGTGACAGGAGGAACTGGCTTTGAGGGTTAAAAGCCATCAAGCTGCATTGTGTGTTAGCCATGATTAAAACTGTAGCCAGTAGGGATTGCTCAAGACCATAGTGCACTTGTCTTTTCTTTTTTAAAAACTATTTTCTCTACCTTATGTATGTCCATTACTGATCACCTTTTCCTCAGTCCCTCAGGTCAAAGGAACACATAACATACACTGATTGTTGTTAAAAGGTAACTCTCAATTCAGTTATTCTGCTGGTAATGAAGCAGAGAAATTCATTTTAATTGTTCTTCAGTACCTTGTTAAAAGACACTATACTGTCTCCTGCACTCAAGGCTAAGGAATTTAAGATAGGTCCATGTATGAAAAAAAGAGGGAGTACCATGTGAAAGAACCCCAGCGAAGCGGACAGTGGCTGCAATGTCAGACAGTATCAGTTTAATTGCCTATTGCATGACATTTCCTTCTTTAGTGTGGTTAAGCCCTTGTTTAAGGCAGAGCATGAAGGCTTTGGCAACAGATCCTGCAGATAAGGGCAGTTGTTCTGCTCTGGGAACTACAACGGGGGATCTGAAAGCAGTGGAAGAGTACTGGGTCTGCTCCTCAGCAAAACAGAAAGCCACAGCATGCGAATAATCCTATCTTTAGTCATCAAAGTATGTATTCAAGTGCTCCTCTGAATAATGATGGGATTACTCACATGGGTAAGGTCAAAAGCACACACTTCTGCTGAGCAAAACATATCTGGACAGAAGCTGTAGTATTCCATGCAGTTCTCTTCAGAGGTTTTCTCTGCAAATACTGGGACACCCACATAACTGAAGGGAGAAGAAAGACCCCTTTCTGCTTTAAATATCACACAGAAACACCCTAAACTTAAACTTACTGATTTTTGCTTGGCTTCAAACATTAGTCCTTACATAGGACGTGACTGAATCCTAAGTCCAGGGCTAAAATGCTACTTGACACTCCAGGACAGGGCAGTGGAAAAAAAATATATTTTACAGGGTGATATAAACCATTATTCTAGTTTCAGAGGTCACGAAAGCTAATATGACTGCGCAGATATAATAGAGAAATTTGAACTCCAAAGTATATAAAGTATTCATCTACAGTAATTTAGATGTCTGATTTTGGAGTGTGTGGCAAAGAAGTAGACATGGGAAGCCTTGCTGAGGTTGTGCCAGTTAGCATGTGAGGAGGTGCCTAAGAAGAGAAGAATTCTGGTTTCACACCAGGGATGGCAGGGCTCTCACAGCCCAGGCAAGGGAGAGCTGCCTGAACCCTGACGTGCAGAAGCTTCCTGTGTCACCCCCTCATACAAGGGTGGCTGAGTGGATACAGACTCTCAGGCAAGGTCTGCCTTGGGTCTGGAGGCAGAGCAAACTAGGAGAGCTGGGACAGAAAGCCATAGATCAGCAGCCAGAATGGTGCATTCCTATCTGTCAGTTTTCTGTGGTCCCCAGTCATAAGGCATGGCCGCTGCACCAGCAAATGAGTGTTGAGGCACACGTGAGGTCTGAAGCAGACGTCTACAGACACTGACTAAAACAACCAGAATAACTGGTAATCCTGTGTCTTCTAGTTACCATTTTTTAATTTATATTTTTCTAACTGATTTTGTGTAGTGTAAGGAAAAATTGCAGCTACGCACTCCAAATGAGTCTGTGGAGGCTGACAAATGGCATGTAGATACCAAGCCTACCAACCTTCCATCAGTAACTAAGTCCACCTCTGCAGAAAGCCTGAACGAAGCTCGTGTGCCTCTTGTTCTGTTCCTCTGAGGACTGAGAAGGGCAAAGCCTCCATGGAGGCAATTGGCAAAGCTGCTGGTGTTGCTCTTGAACGTTAGAAGAATTTGAGGCTAGGTCTGAGCTGAGCTAAGTGAGAAGGGGTGCACTGGAATAGCGGTCTGGAATGGAAAAGACTTTAAAAGGCATCAGGCATTTTAGTCACACCTAAACTAAAAAGAATTTACTAAGACAACAGTAGACTCAGTGAACAATTGTTTTCTAAATTACTAATAAAAATACATTTGCCATTCAACAGAATGAATAGTATACAAACTATCTGCACATTTTGCAAACTTAATTTTTTTTTTTTTCAGTTAGAAGCTGTTCCACAGAATACTCTTCTTTGTTAGAAATGGTAGCTTTTCTAGTAGTAATGTTGGAAAAAAAAAAGAATAAATTGGTTTAATTTCAAAATTATTAACTTGCTGAAATGTTAGGGCTTCTCTCTTGAATTATAACTGCGTGTTTGAGTTCACTGTGTTTTGAACTCTCAGGTCTGTAACTGACAACTGCAAAAGGACACGAGTGGGCAAGGCACATTGTAGTGGGTTTACAAGTGTAGCTGCAGAAAATTTGAAGTATGGAATTGGCATGGTTTTTACAAACGTAATCAGGTAGGCTACAAAAGTTAGCATAATCATTTCAACTGGTCATAGCATGTCAGATAGGTTTTCTAAAGGCTAAGTAAGTTTGAGAAGGGATCTAGAAATCTCATCAAATTTTCTGCAGTACCTCTGTCATGTGGAAAACACTTCATATATTTGCTCTACCGAAAAGGCAAGACTGGTTACAAATTAAAAGGCACGGATATTATAAAACAGTCACATTTCTTGAATAAAATGACCTTATGAATTATAGAATTTTTAAAATTGGGAGTAGCCATTTTGCTGTTGCTTTATTTCTCAGTGCTGACTGTTTCTTGACCAAACATCTCCATCTTTTCTAATGCTGCACCACTCTGTGCTGGAGGAGTCTTTTCTGAACAGCTTTTCTTGTTTCTTCCCATTTCTGTAGCTTCCTCCAAAGTATTAGTCAATGGTTTTCCAAGTGTTTCTGGAAGCATTAATGTTAATATTCCACTCAGAAGAGCCATGATTCCAACAAGCAACTAGAAGAAATAAAAAGCAGCTGTAAGGGTGGAAATGCCTTTCAAGGCATGTACATCTTTGGTCTTGCTTGAGAGTACACTTGAAATAAAGTTAAAGGAACTGTGATGTAAAGCAAATATCATAAGTCTTAAATGCTGACTTTATAAAGGATCTGCCTTTTTGTTGCTGTGTAAATGAAAGATTATGCAGCAGAATTCATGAATGGAATGTGTAGAATTAAGGAAGAACAAGTGAAGTGTTTTGTTCTGTAAGGGATTGACACAGCGCAAGGGGAAATAATTCTGTTTGAGAAGAGAGAACCCGTGTATCTTCATTTGATATTTTTCTACTACTAGGCATGTATTTAAGAATGGATTCTAGGACTGCATCCATCTATTCTTACCTGCATGTTCACAGAGCTGGAACCACCCTGACAGCTGTAACCTCAATGGACACTCTAGCTCCTGAATGTCTCCCCCTGTTCCTGTGTGTCTGCTCCCCCTGTGCGCAGCCAGACCAGAATTTCTCGACATGGACTGTTGGCCTGGAGCACACCCTTGCTCAGAAGAGCACTTCAGCAGATAACACAGCTCTCAACTGGAATACTTTGCTGAACTGCCATCAAAGATCCAACAAGGCTGCAGGCATCTACTGGCACGTGCACCGTGGTCACACCTTGGATTTGTCCATGGCATACATGCTACTGTAACGACAGCACGCTTCAGCGGCATGCAGCGAGGAGCAGGGCCATGTGGGGTAGATGCAGGGGCACACACATGCTCCACGAGTATTGCTTCTTTCCCTTCATTTCTGTGCCTCGCTCAGTGAGAACAATCCCCACTTTCCTCCTTTGAAGTACAGAGCAGGCATTATAACCCTGACATTCTTCCAACATTAGGTTATAAATAACCCAAATCTCTCTTGATTCAAATGCTTCCACACAGTACATCATGCCTGGCCTCGGTGTTTTTCCATTTCATGACTGTGTTCTTTGATACTGCATTATCTTTATCGTGCCCTCTTTATCGTGATTCTCAGGTTTGTCCTGTTTGTTCAGCACTTGCCCTACAAGTGTGAGAGGGGACATGTGGAATTACTATGCCTATGTCCCTCACACAGCCTTGAGACAAGGACTGGCCAGCTACCATCTGCATCTATGGAGACTTTCTCCTCAAGTCAGAAAGGAGCTTTAAAACTGGAATTCTGCACTGTGACCTTGAACAGAGCTGTTTTCATGCAAATGCACCGTGCCGCTTTTCCTTCCCCTCGAGTTAGGAGGACAGCGTGTCCCAGGCAATCTTTTGAGAAACAGAATTCACACAGTTGCATACATTCTTCTTTCTGTAAAATGCTGTTGAATACAGCAAGTGACAGTGAAAATACAATACTAATTTTCTTGTCATGAGAAATTGCAAGGAATCCTAGCCGTAATAGGACCAGGGGGAATGGCACTGAGTGACAAAGAGAGGGAAATCCTTGCAGACACACATATGTGGCAGCAGTGGTATTTTAATATTTTGGACTACCTTTGTGAAGTCTCACTTCTGTGTGACAAAACTCTTCTCCACTGTTCAAAGTTCTGGTAAGACATGGCAGCTATCCCACGGTAACCTCTCTTATGCACTTCCTCAGGCTGTCTCAAGTTTATAACTGAGAAAACTGAGGGGTGCTGAGGACATTGAAGCTTAACCATCACTAATATCTTTGGGTATCTGGACATCTGGGGTTTATGAGAACAGGGTCATTACTGATGCCCGGCAGAGGAAGGTTAAAGCAATGCTGTGCTTTGAGCATGTGTGTCTTCTCTGTTTCAGTTGGTCTTTCAGACACTTTGCATCCTTCTCATGCTTCCCTTCCTCATGAACCTGCCTCTTACCCCTGCCAACTCCCACTGTCCTGGACACCTGCACACCACCATCTTTCCTGCCTTTTCACCTCAGCTCCCTTTACTCTACTCCACCACCACGTGTTAGCTCTCTTTTTTCAGTGTGAAAGCTGCTACTCCCAGGTTAATGCCCCACGTTTCCCTTCTCCCTGACTCTACTACAAGGCATTTTCCAATTCTTCCCATGAAAGACAGAATATGAAACAATTAAGTCACAGCATATTAATGAACTGACTTTTCAAATGTCATCTACTTTTTTTCAGGGGCAGTATTCCGACCTTATCAATGAAGTTATATTCAATCAAAGTAAGTCTTTAACAAACCCAGCGTCCTTCTTCACAAGCCATCTGACAGGATTTAGCCTTTTGCTTGTTCACAACAGACATGTATGTTATGTCTGTGTGTAATACTTTCCATACGTAATTCAGCATCAGAAAATGTTTTTTCTGATTGAGCCAATAAGTTAAATATTTATGGATTGAAGTGTGCTATTGTACAAAACGTTTAAGTATGTTTAAGCTCCCCTGAAGTTATTGTCACAGCTGTACCTGTTTAAGTCAGTGCTTTTTCAGGGTCTTAATTTGAAACCTGATTTTCTCTCAGATTATCCCTAACACTTCAGTACATCCAGCAGTTTCTAGCAGCTAGCATGAATAACTTAAAAAAATATTTGCCACCATTTTTAACCTCTTCATCCCCACCTGGAGCAACATTTTTAATTTCACAATTAAGTAAGGCCAGGACTTAACGTACTTGGACTAGAAAGAGAGATAATATCCCTACAAAATAACAATTTTCCTTTTGAGAACAAACGGTTCTTTTAGTCTGCCAGTCTGCCAAACAAGTATGTTTATATCTGCTCAGAACTAAGCTAAAAATGTGATCTTCTTTACAAAATCCCTACTTCAACAGCAACAACAACAAACAGGGTTTAAAATCTTGTCCTGAAAACTGCTAGTATTAGACACAGGATTTTCATTCATTTAACTTTACTGACGTTAGTTATTTTTTATTTACACTTCATGGTACATCTGAGAGAAAAGTCTATTAAAGGGCTAACGTAACATAATTCGGAACAGCTGAGAAATACAAATAGGTTATTCATAGAGCAGTTGTTCTACTAGAAGTTTTCTTGAAAGTTTTCACACGAAAAACAGATTCAGCAAGTTATTCCAGATTTATAGGTGTTCAAATGAGGTGTTTGCATTACTCTCAGGTGGCATAACTGTGCGTGGGGCAGGCTGTCTCACAAATAGCGGCATTAACTGTGTGACAGCGTGTGGTGTATACAACAGGTCAACATGATGTATATCAGTTTACTCAGAAATGTAACCCATTTCATTTCTCTTTCATTCCAAAGCACTTACCTTACCTAAGACTTGGCAAGCTGTGCTCCAGGCTAGGACAAGCCGGTTTAATAAATGGACAAATGCTTTATAGTAGGAGCTGATAATGAAAACATATCCACAGTTAACTGCTACACAGCTCTACAAATACTACGGGCTCTTTTTGTACACTGAGAGTTGCTCATCGCTGAAATAATTCCTCTGCGTACACTGCCATTTGCGCTGTTCTCCAGCATGTCTGAGCACTCATCATCTCTGGCTTGACTGCAGCACTGCTGCACAGATAAAGCTTATCTCAGCCAGTAAAGGCAAAACGCTGACCAGAGAAAGAGAATGTCTCCCACGGCCGCTCTGTTGTGCAACTGGTGTGTTCCGTGTGTTTTCTGGGTTGCTGTCTTGGTCAGCATGGGGTCATTATTAAGAAAGAAAACAGGTTTTATGAACTTGAGGGAATAAACTAATTTGTGGTCTGCTTCATCCTCTTTATTTTCATCCAAAACCACTGAAGGTAATTAATTTAAATAATGAAACAAGTTCCCAAGAATTCTCTCAGACCGATCTCTAGCATCCATAATTTAAGATTTTATATTTGCAAAATCAAAAGAACACAATGCCATTTTGCAAGAAATTCCAATGTGGTAGACAAAATTAGAGTAGGAATCTAGGTCAAAGACACATCCCATTACATTTTCACCTTCTGACACGTATAGTCTACATATAACATTGGTGTGCTAATCACACCGAATTCTAAAGGGTTTTGAAAGAATTCAAACTATTTTAAAATTGTAATAGGCTCTTCTCTGTTTACAACCTTAATGTAAACTTTGTAATTGCTTATTTTTGCATGTAGGGGCATAAATTACCTTCCCTGAGAGAAAAGAGAGTGAATAACTGCAAGATTTCTAATGCCTCATAAGACAAATGAAAAA
>VXAV01004052.1:64842-81420 GCA_013399715.1 Alectura lathami
AAAAAAAAGAAAAAAACAACCTGGAAATCTGCAATACATGTACAACACTCTATTGAGGACTAATTTTATTTTGTCTACAACACGCACAGAATCATTTTTTTTCCCTGGTATTGTCTACTCCACTGCAAATAGCTTTGCACAGGTGTGGATATTGTGCTTAGATTGAGAGTCTGAGGACTTTCAGGCGTGGAGGCTTGTTTGTCTGGTCTTCCCTCTGAGTATTTGGTACTACAACAAAACAACCCTGGAAAGTGCTGCTGCAAACCAAAGGTGTAGTCCAAACAGCAACACAGCACAGCTCTTACAAGCACCAGCATTTGTCTCCAGCCCTGGCCTGGAAGATCTGTGAGGAAGGAGTCATTGTGTACATTGGGTTTCTGATCCCTGCCAGAAGAGATCCCAGTGAGTCCCAGCTGTCCAGGCTCTTCTACTGGGAAATCTGTTGATTGAGAATGGGAGGAACCCATAAACTTATTTCTTGCCAGCCAGGACGTGTCAGAAAATAATAACTTTCAGCTGTAAAATCAGTGGTTGTTAATCTGCAACTCAGGATGTGTGTATTATCTCAACAGGCTGTTCATGGCTTAAATTAATGGAAACGAGAACAGTATGATCATAACCTCATAAATCATGTCTGGGTATTAATTAATTAAGTTAGAAACGATTTAAGGGACAAAGAACAAATGTTCGCATTGTATTCTTGTTTGGTATTAAATACACTTTTACAAAGCCTTGAAACGGGAGGAAGGATTGATTCCATGTGTTCCTGAAGAAAAATTAAAGGGAAATCATCTTTGCTTTTGCATTCCCATGTTGTCACGCCATAGTGTTGTGCTAAT
Organism: Alectura lathami; assembly: GCA_013399715.1. Classification (NCBI taxonomy): domain Eukaryota; kingdom Metazoa; phylum Chordata; class Aves; order Galliformes; family Megapodiidae; genus Alectura; species Alectura lathami. Next base: position 65,682 of record VXAV01004052.1, read on the forward strand.
GAAGGAAAACCAGAGAACAACACACCTGGTCTCCTTTTCTGCTCATACTGTTTGCTGTGGAACATATCTTCACCCTCCACCTAACAGAGCTGGTAGTCAACAAGTTCCTTTAGAGAAAGAGATGAGCAACACTAAAGGAGTCTTCAAACCAAAACACAAGTATATAAACTGCCTGGGACAGTACAATGTACTGGCTGGACTAACCTTCGAGAGACTGAAGTTTAAGCTCACCTCTCAGGGGCTTGATCAAACCCTCAAAGTCTCAGCATTAGTCCCAGAGAGCTGTATTCATGACAGAGGTTGGGATTTTTTTTATTTAAAAAAATAAAATAAAATAGTTTTTAATCTTCCAGTAGTCCTCCAGCTGTTTATCATATCCGGAAATAAACATGTATGCTGCTACCATGAGGAATCTCTCCTCGTGGAAAATGAGGTGAAAACCTACTCCCAGGTTTTACTGTTGGTATTTTTGCTATTATTATTCCTCTTTAAAACAAAAAAAAAAAAAATAGTAATCTAGGGACAAAATGCTAGCTGCACAGGGCAATCTGAGAGATCAAGGCCTAGAACAATGGATGATATAAAGTAGGAAATAAATTCCAAAAGCAAATGGTTTGCAAAGACGTTGGAAAATTAGTACTCGCTATACGAAAAAGAAATTGAGATAAACATATATGTGAACAAAACAATATTGAAACCTCCTGAATTCATACACAATCAATGAAAACAGCGAATCAGGTAGAGTATGCATGGAATTACTACAGTCTGAACCTACAATGCTCAGAGGATGGCACTTTACCTGTCAGCAATGTCACCAAAAATCACTGCTCCAATCAAGACTCCAAGCATGAACGTAGGCTGGATTAATTTTGCAAGCCATTCTCGGTCACAGACCAGATCCCACTGTGTAACAACAGTGCTCTTCCATTTTGTATCATCATAGAGAAATCCATCAGAACAAGAAAACACAGACTTGTTGCCTTTGTATTCATATGTTAGATCAAAACTGACTTCTCGTTTGGACTTGCTGCATTGAGTAAGTTCCCAGATTTCTCCATTTTCCAGCTGGGCTACAAAGTAATTTTCCGTTGGTGTCCATGTTGTCCAGATGTCCTCTAGGCTTCCTTGGGAGGAGTTGTGGAAGAGAACTCTACTCACATTTCCAGGGATCCCACATACAAAGTTAGGAGTAACAGCCATGAACACAGATGCTAAGTAATGGATGCCACATGACATAGCTTGAAAGACAGATGCAAAATAAACACATGCTTGAAATCTGCAAAGGGAAATAAAAAACATGTTTTCTGAAGAAAAGCCTTCTATGCACACAAAACCATCAACACAATTATTTTGCTAGGATCAGTCCAGTCATTGTGGCAAAGTTGTAAATGGAGGCATTATTTAGTGCCTAGTGGGCTGTTATGTAGTGTGGCTGCAAAATTAGCTAAGTCTTGCAACAGACCAAAGATGAGAAAAGATGCACAGCAGAAGCCATCTATCCTCAGGAAATACCAGATTTTTCTTTTTTTTTTGTCAAAAAAAATAGGAGTGCCACTCTTAGTCACGTGTATGGCTGTACACTGACAAGACCATTTAAAAAGAACAATTCGGAACATAAGTGTGTAGTCTGAAGTAATCCCCCACCTCCGATCCCATCCCATCAAAATCCCACAAAAGAAGGCCTGAGATTATGGGAATGGTCGGAGAAACCAGGATGTTGCAACCTCAGCTTCTTAGGGCCAGAGATATGCACACCAAATAAAACAAAGCAAACACATTATGCCCTTCGCTTCACCTAATTGTACCCATAGACCTCTACTCCATCTACCTGCCACCTCGCTCTGTTGCCTCAGAAAGACAAAGAGAGAATACATGTAGAGGAAGACAGAATCAGAACAGTGTAAAATGCTTTGTATCAAAACGTAGCTGTAAACTGGGCAGGATTTTGGCTTAAGCAGAGTGTGCAGTTATGTATTATAGATCATATCATAAAACAAACATGACAAAAGAATGCTTTACGCATAGCCTGAATTTTGGCATTTTAACAGCTTTTAAAATATGCTTGAGATGCAAGCAAATCCTTGTGTATAAAATGCAGACATTTTCTGAATGTCAGAAGACTTGCAATGAACTCTAGTGTCACTGACTGCTATTTCTGATAGTCTAAACATAAGGTGTCCATATTAAAAATATGCACAGGAATAGTACAACATTTGCTCAGGAAAAACAAACAAACAGAAGAAACCCAACCAACCAACCAATGTAGCTTTGGTTTCTCCTCCACCTTTTATTTACTGGAAGCCAACCAGTTGCATGAACTTCAAGAAACATTCGATGAGTTTCTATATATATATATCCTTACTGCAGCATGTGCTGGGCCTGGCCAGAAGTGGGAAAAAAAAAAAAAAAAAAAAAAAGGCATCTTTGTTTTAAGAAGATCAGAGGCTGTCTCTGCTGAAAGTATAGGAAATTATGCCTAAAAAACAATTGCCTTGAAATGTCTTGTGTGCCCACAACAAATGCAACCTCTAGACCTCTCCTCACTGATATGTATCTGATCTAGCCTTGAATTACTCTAATAAAGTTTACAACAGTACCTAGTCTAGGACTTTTAATCATCTATCATCACAATTTCTAATGAATTTCTAAATTATTCAGAGCCAAAGTGTTTAAACAGATTTTGCTGGATACAATGTCTTAATGTCCGCTTAACCTCTTCAATGGAAAAGTTCTCTTGTGCAACCTCAAACCTCTCACCACCTCCATTTCACACGGAATCACAGAAGGGCTGTTGGATGGGCCCTCTGGGCCCGTCTGGCCCAGCCCCTGCTCCAGCAGGGACACCCAGAGCAGGGGGCCCAGGCCCACGGCCAGGCGGCTTCTGGAGATCCCCAGGGAGGAGACCCCACAGCCTCTGGGCAGCCTGTGCCAGCACCCCGTCACCCGCACAGCACAGCGGTGCTCCTGGTGTTCAGGGGGAGCCTCCCGTGCTCCGGTTTGTGCCCACTGCCCCTGCTCCTGGCACTGGGCACCACTGAACAGAGCCTGGCTCCGTCCTCTGTGCACCCTGCCCTCAGGTACTCGTACGTGAGCAGGCCCAGCTCTCTCAGCCTCTCCTCACAGGAGAGGTGCTCCAGGCCTTTTGTCGTGTTGGTGGCTCTCTGCTGGACTCCTTCCAGTCCAGGTCACTCCTGTACTGAGGGGCGCAGACACAGTGCTCCAGCTGCAGCCTCACCAATGCTGAGTGGAGGGGCAGGATCACCTCCCCTGACCTTCTGGTGACACTTTGCCTTGCAGCCCAGAATACCATTAGCCTCTTGAGCAGCAAGGGCCTTCTTACACCACGGGCAACCTCCTCTGCCTTTTACCTCCTGATTCTTTCCTTGGTAAATGTAAATCCACTCGCCTTTCTTGTCTTTCCAACGCCATTGGTGCTGTTCAGATACAGTGCTTTTTATCCCTCTTATTCTTGACAACAGCTCTATTACTTTTCCACAGAGTCTGAGGAGAGGGCTAGATTGCTAAACCCACAGCGGCAGCTCAGAAAGCTGGTTCCACTTCCCTCTTGAAGACTCTCACAGGTGCTGTGCTCTTTGCCATCAAACCTTGTGAGAGAAACGGTCAAGAGAAACTGGACATAAACACAGTAACAGTTAATCCTATCAATCCCCCATCAGAACAGTTTCTTGAGGTCTGTGTGGCTAGCCACAAACAAGAGTAAATCTGCTCTGAAAGGCTTTTGGGCTACGTTGGACTATGCAAAAAACAATGTTATTATGAAATGTTACCTTTGTCCCCCTATTAATGCAGATATTTCTGGTTAGCAAATTTTTTAGTTCCTCTTCTTCAGTGTTATTTTAACTGCAACTGTTCTCATCAAAAGACACAAACTAATTTTAAAATAGCAGGGCAAGACCAAATTCAATAACTTGGGCTATTGTTGCAGTATGTAGAATTTGATGAAGTCACAACTAGAAGACCCCTAGCAGATTAGCAAATTAAATCTCTAGAACCTGTGCAATTACATCTTCTACTAACTAATAAAGAGTAGCACATCTGGAACTAGGATGCCCAGTATTTGCAATATCTGCCATTATACATCAAGAAATTGTAGTGCCAGATAGCCCAGCCGGTATTTCCCAGACACAGGAAGAATAAAACAATTTCCATACATTCATCTTGAGCTTCCTAATGAGCTCTCCCAGTAGAACATCAGGCTCACCACCTCTGTTCTGCCCAGTAAGGGTAAGCAAGAAAAATACATTTATGGTCTTTCTTGTTGGAAAGGCTTGAAAGAAGATAAGAACCCATAAGGATATGGGCTGAGAAGATGGCATCAGCCAATGCACTACAGCATTTTTGTAAAGCCCAGATCCCCAGAGTATCGCCAGGGCCATAACTTTGCTCAGTTCTAGCTAATCTCTGCACTAACTTCTCCCATGAGAGTTTCATCTTATCTCGTCCTGAATACTTCCTGTGATCGCACTTCAATAATCATTTTGACAGACTGCTGCGCTGTCACAGCGTTCTGTCGGAAAGTTTCTCATTAAATCTAATCTCGATGTCCCCTTTTCAGTGTAAGGCTATTAGCTGCTTATAAAACATCCTTGTGCAGCCTTGAATAAATCTTCCCTGTCTTTTATCATTTCTTCATAGAGAATTACCAGTTTTCTCCCTCTAGTTACTTTCTTAAACTATATAAATTACAATCCCTTACCCTTTCCTCATTTTCCTTTGTGTCCTAGAGAACAGTGTCCACCTCTATAAAAAGCAATAAAGGATTTATTTTGGAGAAATATCTGTGTCATGCCACATTTCACCCATCTTTCAAAGGTTTAACTTAAAACTAGATATAACTGGTTCTTGTAAAGACGTCCTTCAATTTTCAATGTTACAAAAATCTTATTCAGCACCAACAGAGAAATCTGCTCTACAATGCCATTATTTTTCTTATCTCATTTGTAGCACCTTTGCAAAGTGAACACACGAAGTCAAACAGAATTCCAGATATGTGGTAATAGACATAATGTATGCCATTTCCAACTTAGAGAAAGACTGATTGCACAGAGGTCAGGAAATTGGTGAACTTCCATAGTTACCAAAAAGGAGTTAATGAGGCCATCAGTGACAACATATAGAAAGCATGAAAACTATGTAAGGAGGATGATATGTGGGATGGAAAAGTACTGTGGACGCTTTGAACTTTGCTTGCCAGAGCAGCTGCAGACGGAGAAAAGACAGAGAAAGCCATGGGCCCAGCCTCATGGCAGGCACAGGTCTGCTAGAACAGCAGTGCTGGGCAAGGAGGCACACAGAGCTGCTCCCTGCTCCACTGCTAGCTGGGGACCCCTCCCTTTGGACAGCTCGGTATGTGAGTTATCCCAGGGCGTGCCACTGCTCTTCCCAGTCTTAGAATCCTGGGGCTGCTTCTCAGCCTGCACTCACACAGCATCTCCTCTTCAACGACAACAGACCGTGGCCTGGGGGCCCTGGGGCACCCCCTGCAGCAGGCATGCTGGGGCAGGAGGCAGTGGCAGAACCCGTGCACTTTGCTGACCCTGAGGCACAGGTTAAAGTCTGTGCTATCCTTGCTATCCGCTGTAAATGATTAACACTTTTTCCTGATTATTGACTGGATTGATAAGAGACTCCTCTATTATTAAGCTTAAATCTCTCAACTGCAGGCAAACCATGTGATATAATCTTTTAGTGATCCCACCAAACTCCATTTTGGAAGTCACATTTCCCCGACATAGGAGATCCTTCTGCTCACTCATCAAAATGTTAAGAAAATCACCCTGCAGTAGCAATAACTGCTGTCACCATTCACCAAAAGAAGGCAAGGGTCCTCTCAGAAAAGCCTGTGATCCATTTTCTTGGACTGAACTCAAGAAAGGCAGTTTTTGGAGAGGATATTTTATATGCCAGTTTTCTTCATATACATAGATTAGGGAGTGTAAATTGCTGCAAGCACTGATTTTCGATAATGTTTTACATGTGTTGTTTTGGTTTTTTTTAATACTGTTACTGCAATTTTTAAGATCTGTGAACATGATGGCTGTCCTAAAAGGTATGATGATCTCTGTCTCTTCACAGTATTTTTCCATCTCTCCAGTGACTTGCCACAGGAGATAATTATCTGGCAAGCACATTTGGTCACTCTTGCCAGGAGTGTCAAATATAGAAGTCAAGAAGACTTTGTAGGTTGCTGCGCCAGTATAGAGGTGCTTAATGAATGCCAGAAGTCAAATGAGCATAAAACTGTCTTCATAAAAGCTTGAGCAAGACACAGCATGAAAATGTGCTAGTCCTTCTTGAAATATTTTTTGTGAAATTTCTCACCAGTTATTCTTCTTTCAGTTTACAGCTTACAATAATAACAATAATAATAAAAAAGACGACGACTTTTACCCTTTCTGACTCTCCTGCATAAGATTTATGATCTAAGAAAAGCCAATGCTAATATCAGAATTTCAGTACATGAACAGAACACTCTAACAAAAGACAATGAATTACATCTCAGACCACCGTCACTCTGGCTGTAGTCTCATGACACAACATACCCTGTGGCACTGGCATCGTAAGATATTTCCTCCCTTCTGCTTTCCCACTGTTTATTTATTCACTGAGGCATAGTGATCCCCTGAGAATCTCCTCATTTGTGGTGGTACTTTTTATGTGGACCAGCTGTGAATTTTATCTGGGAAACTGATCTAACTTGGAAAAAAAGTCAAAACAGATGATGATTAAAAAAAAAAAAAAAAAAAAAAAAAAAAAAACAGAACAACAACAAAAAGCCAGATCAGCTGCTTGATCTAATTTACGTTGCATCCATGCAAGCAATCTGTAGCAGTCTATTTGCAAGGTGGTACATCAGAGAGGCAACAATATCTGAAGTGGACATTGCCATGTATGTGTTAGAGAATAGATCCCCAGCCTCAGAGCACTTTTACCCTTTTACGATTGTCAGTTATTGCACAGCCTGGGACAAAATGTGTTGTTAGACAATAATTTTAAATAAAATATTTTCCTGATACTATGTTTTCTTATCTCTCCTTCAAAGCTGGGAGAAGGGGAATTAAAGGCGAATCTATTAGATACTCCTCAAAAGCTAATATAAAACTTTAAAAATCCTTTGAATGTAGGATAGAGTCCCAAGGCTGTTCTATGATTAGCAAAAGACTTGTGCTATACCACATGTTTTACGAGAACTATTTTTGCTGTTTGCCTTTTCAACCACCTTGCTGGCAAACTGCTTAGTCAGAAAACACAGCATGTTTCTGTTGTGCAGCGTACACTCAACAGGATGGCTTCTGGAAAGAAATTTCCAGATATTTACTATTCCTGAAAGAATTTGTGTTTAGTGACCACTTTCAAGTCTGTATTACACCCTTGGTGTTGTTTTTTTTTTTTTTTTTTTTTTTTTTTTTTTTNTAGAAAAGCCATTCAGCATTCTTTCCACTCTAAGCCAAAAAGCTGTGATGCACTTACTTACGTATTTATTATTTTGAGAGGAAAGGAGCTGAATGACACTCAGGAGCAGTATTTTTGCTATGGTGCAGAGATGCAGGTTTGGAAGCAGTCTTAAATACATAACAGACATGACCTTATTTACCTTACAGTGTCAAGAGTTTGGGTGCTTTAAACTATGCAAAGACTGGTCTCAGCCCACACCAGCAAGATCGGTCATTTCTAGAATCTATGTTCAGAGGAAGAAGATGTTGTGTTGGATGTAGTTAAACATAATAACAGCACAGATGCAACAGGAATAAGAAAGCCAACAGAAATCAGGAGTGCCCTGGGATTTACACACCATTGCTAATGACAACGTGTGCAGCAACCTGCAGTCACTGAACAGGAGAGGCTTACCAAATCATTCTTCCAATATTTTGGAAGAATCTGCACAGATTCTACTCAATCTGCATCTGGGCATCAGATGAGTGAACTCACTCAAAGTAAAGTGATTCCAGCATTTTTTTGAGTCGTATGAGAAAATATATTCCATTTATACAAAAAACCTGTTCTCATACACTTTTATACATACTCACCACTTTTACATTGTCTGGAAGAGTCATTGCCACCTGCCATAGCAAAGTGGTATCTGAGATACATCTCTTATCCTTCAGTTTTGAAAGAAGGTTTTGAAAGAAGAATACCATTAATTTTCATATTATCTTATGGAAATGTTTACCTTTTGCAGCGGCTGTAGCAGGTATTTTGTATTGCTGTGTCTATGTAAATGACTCTTGACATGAGCACAGCCAGAGGAAGAAAACTCTCCTTAAATTAAAGCAAATAACAAAAGCTTTGTAAACTCCAGTGTAACGCTGAATAAAATTCACTCAGTTTTATATACCCTGATATATGAGTAAAAGCATGGCAAAGAAAAATTAATTCTGAATGCTGAAAAAAATATTTTTTCTACTCAAAATCTTTACCAAAAAGGGGAAGTGAATTCCCTCTTTTTGTCATACTACAGATACATTTCTGATATTTATATTTTCCCCATCCACTTCAGCAAGCAAATATCAATCATCAGAAGATTCCAGTAATTACAAACTCGGACAGTTTTTGTCTCTTTCGAAGTCTTCACCTGATTTTATTTTGGTTTTATATGCTTCTCTATATATCTCTAAGTTTGAAATGTAAGGAAAATCAAGGCTACTTTCATTTGTCTTGTATTGCATTACATGGTTCTGGTTAATTGAATGCAATCCCATTATTAATTAGACAATGCCCAAAAATGTGTTAGGAACTCCTTTTTGTTCTGATCCCCTTTTTTACTCAGACATTTTGAATACCCTTACAGCAATCTTTTCCCCTCCTGTCCTACAGGAATCTAGTTATAACTGGATCTAACTGCTGAACATCCCCGTGCCCTCACACATCATGAAGAGCGACCAACTCTTCCTCATAGTAAGGCATGACAACGTGGGTGTAAGCCACAACCCCGATACATTTTCTGGGCAGGGTTTCCATGTTCCACTGCCTACATCCTGCAGCCCTCATGAACCCACAGCTGCTGAGATACAAAACACTCCAAGGCCCACGTATTTTCTTGTTTATACACTTCAGGCAGTAGAAGGAGCATACACAGGGTTAACAAAGGAATTCCAGTGTGGTCGTTGTCCGTGCAATCTCCCATGCTCTCATATGGCCACCACAGCAGCCTGTTAGAATCAGCCACTGGTGTATCTTACTGGCTGCAAAAAGTGGTGTCAGTGCTCACCACACCAAAAAATAGAAGGCAGGGCCTGGACACTGCGTAATATAAAACCAGAAAGTACTTAGAGTCATAAGGAACTCTTCTTCAGCAGCTTTTATCACCCAAACAAAAAAGCATGTTGTTTGTACGTCCTCCATTATCAAATTCAACCTAAGTGTCCAGACACTGTGCAGAGCATTTCTGAGTAGTGCCTTGTAATTACACAGTAACAAGGTCTTCGGTTCTGACTGAATCAGGCACTTAGCTTTCCATCCTCACTGTGACAAAACAGTCCCCTTGACAAACACTGCTGGTTTTCTGTAGTTCAGTCGCACAGCTTGCAGCTACAGGCAGCCATGCCCAGCAGAAAGAGCAGGCGCCATTAAAGACGCCCAGATGTTCCTTGCTTACCCTCTGTCGAGGGCTACAGCCAGAGGGAAGGCGTGCTCACCCTCAGCCACTTCAGTACGAGCCCCAGCAGCGTGGTTCACGCCCCTGCCTGCTGGCGGTGAGACCAAACCAGACCCGAAGGCACTGGCCTTGCACTCAAGCAACTGAGCTACACGCATGTTCCACGCTTGACTTCACTGTAAAAATAACTTCTGGCTCAGGGGGAACTGGGAGAGGTCACTTCTTGCTGTGGGTCGATCCACCAGCTTTCTTGTGTGCCTAAACAATGAGGGATTCTGGAAAAGTTAACAGCAGGCTTGAAACATCTCAGTAACACAGTCCCATTCCCGTCAGAGGGTAGCGCAGCTCTTGCACCATGCTCTAGGCTCCTTAGGTGAACGGAAGATGAGTACTGTGTGAGTGTTCCACGAGGGATCCATCTACAGAGGGATTATCTAGTGAAAAGAGACATCTACAAGGCCAGCCTGGGTAACAAATGCCAGCCAAACATCCTCTCTTGCTGGCTGTATTTCTCACAGTACTTCTCCTTCACAGATTTATAATATCTACCTTATAACTACTAGAAATAATAAAACTGAGGAAAAAAAGTGGAAACCCAAACTATCACTGAACACAACGGTCACACATTCAGTGGTGCACGTTGCTTTCCAACTTCCTTCAGGTCAACCTTCTTTTTGATTATCAAAGTCAGTACGAAGTACACCGTTGTGATTTTCCTCCGTTTGCACCCACCAGTAAGGCAAACCCCCAGCCTGAGCCCACAGCTCCAGGCGGGGCTGCAGCAGCTACCAGGGGAGCAGCGATCCCAAGAGGAGCGGGGCTGGCACGCAGGGACGGGCAGCCACTGCAGCAGCAAGTCCAGCACCTCCCAGGGGCAGAGCTGGAGCCAGCCTATTACATTCCTGTTACCCGCTTGCCCTGCTTTACGTGTCTCAAGGGTGTGCACCAGGTAATGCCATTAAAAAGGAACATGGCAGTGCTGCTTTTAAGTGATTTCAGTTTGTTTTGGAATTATTTGGGTCAGTGCTAAACGCAGTAGCACTGTTCAAGAGTAACCGCTTCCAGCTCTGTACTTCGACGTTTCCTTTCCAGGAACAGCATTTTTATAAACATCTACCATTCAGAAATTCAGCGTGTACTCTGCATGATATATTACTAGCACTGCTTCTTGCAGGAAAAAATGAAATCTAATAACTTGGGTGACACTGTTTTCTTTGGCCAGTCTCTTTTTTGGGGACAAAGCCAAATTATGTTTTTAATTCCCTTCCACACTGTAGCATTTCCATTAGCCTACATAAGCAAATCATTTCACACCATAATCACTAAAGTGTCAAATAGAATTTAAATGTTTTTATTGAGATCCCCTCCGATTACAGGCATACCCACTACTTCATGTATAAACTGTTAGCACCTAGTATCTTCCGAGTCTTCACTTAAAAAATAATACAAAATATTAGCTCTATGAAACAAATTATATTTGAACTATTTCTGTAAGTTTCCTTCTTCCTTAATATAAGTAGTAATTTTATCCATAACATTACTTTTACAGCCCAGAAAATGATTAAGAAGACCTAGGTCTATTTCTGTGGGCGGCATGAAGCAGTGTATCACCTGGATAGTGGGCAGTGGGCCGTTTTACTCTCCTCAGCTCCATTTGCCACTCTTAGAATATTCTTGTGTTAATCCTGATCCATTTGCAACTGTCAGAATATTCTTGTGTTAATCCTGACTTTCAACACAGTGGTTCTTCATCAAGAGCAAAACAGAAGAGCTAAAGAAGATACATTTGTTTAACATCTTTTTAGGCATATTTACCAAATAAAAAGTATGATTTCAGTATAATTTCATCATAAATTCAGTAGCTTTATGTCAGAGAATGCTTTTGGATATTGCTTATCTATTAGCACTTATTTTTCACCTTTCATATTTGACTTTCTCTCTAGTACTAGACAGACATTCAAACAAAATATTATGTCATAGATATGGTAATATTTATTTATACAGCTAACGCTACCTGCATAGTATATGAACAGTAGCATTTTCTATTCTTTTTTTTTTTTTTTTTACCAACAACACAAATATTTATGCCTGCAACTTAAAGGCTAAAAAAAAATGCACACTTTTGCCTACTTTGTAAGCTCTAAATGATTACATTAATCTTCCTTTTTTTTCCTTCTCAGAAAGCCAGTTTTGGGTTTTGTTCCCTCACTTTCCACACATTTGGGATTTCTGTGCTTCCCGAATAGCCTTGATCTCTTCTCTCTGACCTTAGTGCTCTCAATACAATAGCTGATGGAAAGCCAGCAGGGTAGCGAGCACTGTAACAGAAGTGCTGCTGCACACGGGACAGTTCTTCTGATGTCTGACACAGAGCGGAGCAACGCAAGGATAGGGGCACCTGCTTTGCGTTGTCTTGAGGGAAAGATGCTGGCCAGTGCTGTGACACAGAAAGTGTGCTGCCAGAAGCATCCCTCACACCCCAGCCCCCTAGTGAAGACTTAACTCGTCAAAGTAAGTTGAAAGGAAGGAATCTGGATGTATACTGCACGTTGGGATGCAACATCCTGTATACAGTACGCACCCATGTACATCTATACTTCTCCAGATCCCCTTTCACTCAATGAACAAGCACAAAGACAGGTGCCTCGTTCACCCTCTCCTAAAGCACTCGTTGAGAACAAGACAGATGAACAGTCTCATTGTCCTCTTTGACGAGGCGACTAAGGAAGACGTCTGAAGTTTATACTGTTTGCCTGTAAAGCTAGAGAGCTCTTCCTTATTGCTTTATTTGATTTGCTCTATTGAGTCTTCCTTTGAACAGCTAACTTCCCCACACAGCTAACACGGACTTACACAGATGGATCAGATGGGAGCCTAGATCCTTCCAAATCTCTTTCACACTGAGAGAGGACAAGGAGGTTGCCACATGGGCGGAAAAGGCCAGGCCATCATGGATACAACCCACTGAAATGGCACTGAGCTCCATCCAAGTGTGCTGCTGACTGCTCTTTACAGAGCAGGAAATTATTCCCAGTTTTCTGAAGCATCCTTCCGGCACCTGTGTGCATCTTCTTGTTGCCTTATCAGCCTTTTCCATCTACCTACCAGGCTGTGATCTCTATTCTGACCACAGCACCACTGCTGGGGCTGCACTCCCGATGCTGCGAGCTAATCATGATGCCTCCAAATAACAGGAAGAGGAATACCAGCTTCTCCCCTTGATGAAAACATTTCCTTGAAGAAAGGGTTCAGCCCCTGATTCAATGGATAGCGCTTCTAGATTCCTCAAATCACTTTTCCTTGCATGTGAACTTCAGAGAACATCTGGCCTGAGTGAGCTGAGTGTTATAGTTTGGCTGTCAATGTATGGCATTGAGGCATATAATATATTAGCTCTCTAGGTAATTTCAGTTCTTTCAAAGAGATGAGATTTCTCCCCAAGTTATGCGGACAATCTGTCAGATCAACCACCATTAGTACTTGTAAATGTACAGCTTGTCATCGCACTGTTTCTAGTCTTGGCCTTGTAATGGAGACTTCAGTCGATATTTTCTAGAATCATACAATCATTTCAATTGGAAGGGACCTCTAAAGACCATCCAGTCCAACTCCCCTCCAGGGAACAGGGACACCTACAGCTGGATCAGGTTGCTCAGAGCCCTGTCCAGCCTGACCTTGAAGGTCTGCAGGGACGGGGCATCCACCACCTCTCTGGGCAACCTGTGCCAGAGCTTCACTAAACTTATCGTAAAAATCTTTTTCCTTATGTCCAGCCTAAATCTCCCCTCTCTCAGTTTATGGCCATTACCCCTCGTCCTGTCGCTCCATGCCCTTCTAAAGAGTCCCTCCCCAGCTCTCCTGTAGGCCCCCTTCAGGTACTGGAAGGCCGCTGTCAGGTCCCCCCAGAGCCTTCTCTTCTCCAGACTGAACAGCCCCAGCTCTCTCAGCCTGCCCCCACAGGGGAGGTGTTCCATCCCTGGGATCATTTTTGTGGCCCTCCTCTGGACGTGCTCCAACAATCTTCCACATTTCTGATAAGTTGATAATACCATGTTCTTGCTCAGATGCTACAGCTTAATCCCTCAAGCTACCCGAAATAAAACGTCTGCTGTGTACATATTTCAGTTCCTTTCTTGTGGCATAGAGCAGCGTGGTAGCACAGAAATTTTCATACCGTGTGCTAAAGGTTTCTGGAGCCTTAGAAGAATTCTTTAACATTATATTCTACCTGAATCATTTCACTTCCTGCAATAAACTGGTCAAACTTCTCATGAGTAAGCCATTCTATAAAATATTTCCTTTCAGTTCGGGGAAACCTTTGTGCTGCTGAAAATCATTATTATTATTAGAAAATTATTAACAGAGCTTTTATAGAAGCACTAGAGCTTCCACAGGACTGACATACCAGGCACCAAATTACAGGGAACACATTTTTTAATCTACTGTTACAATCTACTTTTCCCCTCCAGAAGCAGGCAGGGTGAGGTTGCCAGCACATTCTGATGCAACACAGTTTTGTCTGTGCAGATCGTGTGCTAGGCTGCCGCCAGCATGACCTGGATCCCAGCAAATACAGCGAGTATTTCTTGCAGCCGGCACTGCTAGCATGTTGTCACCATTATCCAGGAGCATTGCCAGTATCCACCATTGGTTCTGAGCCCTGAGAATATTTCTACTTTTGCCTAGTCAGGCAAAAATAATAGTTGCTTTGTTCAAGCTGCTCTGTGAACACACACAGCTTGTGTCCCTTCTCCAAGGCTATTATGGTGCTATTCCACCAATGGGATCAAGTGTTCTTTGCAACATATCTGGACACCAAAAAAAAAAAGCAGTTATTACAGAAATGCAGCTAGGTCCACTTATTTTAGCCTATGGGCACCTGAGATGAGCACAGGCTGAATCAGATGTTACAATATAGTAGTTATAAAGCTGAAGAATATTCATCAAGCATTTCTGCCAGCCACCACCCGACTGGGAGCCAAAGGAGGACTTAGATTTGAGATTCTTCTCTCTGGCACATTCCAGTAAACACAAACAGCTGTCCACTGACACATTTTCAAAACTGAGTGACAGATATGTTGATACAAACTTATCCACTGTACAAAGTAGCTAGCACATATGGGAAAAAAAAGGTTTTTGAACAGCGATCTCAAGACCATTTTGCCCATCTTTGGGAAAATACTCAGATTTTAAACAGGAATTAATTTGATTTTGTTTCCAAGCATCAATTTTGTGTAGGATGTACTAAACTCTAAATGTGTTAGTATTTCAGAAATTGCTTGTATGGTTTCTGTTTTTAAAGTAAAAGCTAATCATACGCTCAAATGTTGAACATGATTACCTGCTTTTCCATACCAGCTGGGAAAAGAAAAGTCAATTTTTTTTGCATGTCCAGCAAGTACAATTCTCAGCTTGAAAAATGTATTTCTGTTGGGGAAGAACCTTTCAAGACACCTGTAAAATATGTGAGCTGGAAAAAACATTGTTCGAAAGAATTCTTATTTTCTTTTTTTCTTTTAATCGAAAGAAATGGGTGAGCGTGTTCTTTGAGATACTTGAGACGCTTCGTTATTTGATACACATCCAAGAATTCCTGGAAAATTCCTGGAAGTATCATGTACGTACCACAATTTGCAGAAGATGTAATCAGATCTCAACAAGGGCTGGAAGCTATGAAACAAGAGAGGTAATAAATGCATCAGCATGAAAATAGGAGCCTGGAAAAGTTCTGAGATGTGAAAAGAAGACAGATCACAGAATCATAGAATGGCTTGGGTTGGAAGGGACCTCAAAGACCGTCTAGTTCCAAACCCCAGATGGTTTGGTGTAGGCCTTTAGAAAAGAACCAAGAGACCTAGAAAGTAGAGAAGAGAGCAGTGGTGTGAGCACTGAGTGTTCAAACATTGCTCTTATGGCACTGACCAGCAGGGACTCCACTGCAAACACCCACTGAAAGAACCTCTCTCCTCAAGTCAAATCAGTGTTTTACAAGCTAAGTATAGTCCCTGATCTATTTATGAACCCTAGAGAAGTCCCAGGGCAACTAGCAGAAAGCATTGAAACTGCTGAAAAATGTGGTAATCTCTCCTAGACCCCACGGGGGGGGGGGGTTGGGGGCAACAG
>VXAV01004053.1:0-63524 GCA_013399715.1 Alectura lathami
TGGTCCTTTAATATTGACTTTCCTGGGAGCTCTCCTGGGCCCCTCTTCCCTCCAGGGCTTTGCGCTATGACACTCTGCTAGGCAGATCCATGAAGAGGCCAAAGTCTGCTCTCCTAAAGTTCAGAGTAGCAAGCTTGCTGCACACCCTCTTTGAGTCCCTACGGATCCTGAACTCTACCATTTCGTGATCACTGCAGCCAAGGCTACCCTTGAGCTTCACATTACTCATCAGCCCCTCCTTGTTGACACAACACATGATGACACAAATTTGTTTGGTAAGGGTAGTTTCAAAAGTGCCAGCATGCAGAGAACATACTGTGGTTATTTTTCATCATAAATGAGTGACTTTGGGACAACAGAATAATGTTGGGTAATTGATGTGTCAGTGGTTCTGCTTCTGTAACTTTATGCCAATTATCTTCATATGTACAAACTTTCAGGTTTGAACCATTCTAAAAGGCAAATGGCATCCAAGAAACATTTTTTAAAAGTATTTTCTGTTTTACAAATGGAACTTTTGCTGAATTCACCACCACAAGATATTTATGCAAATTATTTAGTAGGTTTCAAAAACAGCATTTAGGATTAACATTTACTTTATTCTCTTTTATGTTAGCTGAGAAGTATTAGGAAGGGTAGCATACATAAGCCATGTGAGCAGTAGCTCTGAAGTAGAAACTGTCAAGTCAGAGCAGTTATAAGTTGCTATTGCAAATATCTCTCTCCTACTCTGAAGTAAGGAGGCAATCACTGCCAGAGATCTGATCCATCAGCAGTCCAACCCAGTTACCTGCTCCTGTTTTCTTACTTAAGTATCGTACAGAAAAAAAACACCACTGCACATTTTCCTTAATTTCATACTTCAATGAAAAACTCGCATGAATCTATAATTCAGCCTGTTTCATACACATCAGACTCACTCAAGCATTTATTCCTATACCCTACCTCAGCTACCAGAGGCTTTATGAAAGCTGAAGATCCATCAAATAATTTAGTGAAAATCACTCCTAACCTACTTAAAAGCAATTTCCAGTTTACTCACTAGAGCCTACAGATGCTTCTGTGCTTACTGAAGTCCTCCTCTGCTCTTTATTAGGTAGGAACTTCATGCCTTGTGCATGAAGTAATTGGATTCCTTCCCTCTTCATTACCTGCTTGCAATAAAACTTCTGAGGGTAGCATAAACATTCGAGAATTCCCATACGAGGAATTAATGTTAGTCATTTACTGTAAGATTGCAGTAGGTCTATAGATATGATTTCTCCTGACAGCTTATATTCTCTTCCTGTACAAGGTAGTTTAGCCGGTACCTATTTAAAGCATTACTTACACGTGTCCTAGAATTTTTAAAGAACATGTTACCATTTTTGTACCTGACATGTAAATAAGTTAGAACTAATTTTTCCATAATACTAAATCTAAACCAAGTTAAAGATGAAATGTGTTATTCTGTTTACCTTCCTGTACTACACCAGCATTCTTCTCAAACTTTTAACTAAATCTGAAGAAATTTGGTAATTAGATTGACTCTTTAAAACTTAGGATACTTTTAACAAATGATGAACTTCCATTTCACCTAAATTGCAAAAAAAGGAAAGAAGATAAGTATATTACATCGATCCACAAGATCAGTGACAGTGATATCTCTCTGAAGTTGTACAGATTACACAGCATCTCAGCATGCCAAATCTGATGCATTTCTAAACAAAGGAAAAAGCACTGCACGCCAACCAGAAAAAAAAAGCTGCAACTCTTGTTTAAACTAGAAGTGCCTCAAATGAACAGCTACTCCAGGGGGAAAACAGATCTATTATTTAAGAGTCTGTTGCAATTATTCTAACTAGTCACTCTCAGAACTGCTCACGCTGATGTAGGTAAGCTAATTTAGGGCATTTATAACAAGCAAACCAACAAAATGAATCATTTTTTTTTCTTTTTTCTTTTTTTAATAGGGATCTGTAGACATGAAAGCCTTCCTGTGCGACCTGCTGTAGGGAACCCGCTTTTGCAGGGGGTTGGACTAGATGATGTCCTGAGGTCCCTTCCAACGCCTACAATTCTGTGATTCAGTCCAAACATTCCTGAAGGAAAACATTTTTAAGTTGTCCTTGATCTCAATTTCCATTTTAAAAACGTGAGTATTTTGATTTCATTAAATTTTCACAGTTAGGGCAAAGAACTTGTCCTGGTTTTGGCCAAGAGTTAGTTTTCCTCATAGTAGCTGGTACGGTGCTATGTTTTGGATTTTTGATGAAAATACTGTTGGCAACACACTGATGTTTTAATTGTTGCAGAAGAGCACTTACACAGAGCCAAGGGTGCTCCAGCTTCTCACGCTGCTCTGCCTGCAGGGGACTGGGGGGCAACAAAGACCTGGGAGGGGACAGAGCCAGGAGAGCTGACCCTAACTGGCCAAACTGACCATAAGGGGATGAGTTCTTTCTCTTAACAGTTTTGCACTTGAGGAACAGTATCAAAAGACTGCAGGTTTGCTAGGTCACAGACACAAGAAGAAGCAGGAACCTGAGGCTGAGCTAGACATGGCAGGGCTGCTGAGAAGGACAGGCCCACAGCCCACATGCAGGCGTGGCAATGTTTGCTAGGGACCCTGGGGGTAAGGATTTGAGCAGAGTTTGCTGCAGCTCTGTATCTGTGAAATGGCTGCATTTCAACTGAGAAGCAAGGACCCGCTTACAAGGACACAAAAGGCACAGGGAAGAGCTGGTTTTCAGCAGTTTCCTATTTTGTCTAATCTGGTCATGAAAATCGATCAGATAAAACCAAAGTATTCCACTTCTAATCCAATAAAACCTGTTTTTAGAATATTTTAGAAGTCATTTTAAAGGAGAAAATCTAGACAGCTCCATCTCAAAGCTGTGCCTGATCCACGGTCCCATTACATCTACAAATCAGACCAGAGTAGCAGTGTTGCACCTCGGTCTGCAAGACGTGAAGTGCAGTGCACGTGGTTTGTATTTCTATAAGCTGTCTTAAACACACCTTCAGTTTTAGAACCTCAGAAGCTGAGTTCATATAACAAGAATAAGTATTTCTACTCCACTTACACTGAGCTAATTAGCCTGCACAGTATTACAGTAACACAGATACATCAGCTCCAGTTCCTCAGCTCATTCATAACCATGTGGCATGGCATTATGTTTTCAAAATGTATCCTGAAAAGGGTTCGACTGATTTCAAATCTTTGTTTTAGTGACTTTCCTTCTAAAACCCTTCAGTCATATACAATATAAAATTGGGGTACCCAAACACAAATATGGGGTATGTATTTGCAGTTCCTTGTTTATACACCTCCATACAAGAATAAGCTGTCTTTGGTATGTGAATGACTGAACTCATAGTGAAAAATCAACCTGAAAAACCTGAAAAAAATAAAATAGGAACCTTTCTTTCCACCCCTATTTGTGAAAGTATAGTTTCCTTTCTTTCCTTGAATACAACAAAAGTGAATTTTTGCTGAAAAATGTTTTTTGCATGGAACTGAAGTTCCTCCAATATCAAGACCCTACACCCGTGGCCAGCCACCAGCTCAGACCTTGGATCCTTCCAGATGCTGGTATCCTGCTCCCTGGCTAATTCAGCTTGCTATCTGTTACACACGTGTGTGAGCACACGATGGGTGTCTCCAGCAGTTTGCAACGGCTGACTTTGAGGCGCTGGTCTCCCCAGTTGCTGACCCTTCAGCTCCTCGGACCTGCAGTCCCTCCGGGGGCCAGCACTAACCTCTCACCCTACTTGCCTGCTAGTCCAGCTTGAAGTTTGATGTGTACTTACTGGGTAAGCTGAGGATTTAAGCATATAAGACAAAATACACGTGTTATCTTGAGCACAAGTGACTCATGCCACTACACAGTGTAAAACACACCGTTTGCCTAGCAGACAAGTCTGCAGTACGTTACTCTGACGTAACTACAATACCCTCAAGCTGAGATACAAGCAGAGCAAAGAGGTGACACGGATTTATTTTGCAGCAGTACACTGACAGCTAGCACAGGGACCAACCGCAGAACTGTCACATTTTTTGGCTGCAGGTGCCAATTTTGTAAAGGAAAACTTTCAGGTAAGACTGAAAGATGAATTCATCCAGTTGCAATCCTTCTGTCAACAGAGACAGGGCAACTGCTTGCAGCTGGGTTAACAGTGTTGGCTGACATGAAAGGAGTGGAGGACACTGGAGAGACAACTAGATATCTGGACAACTAGTTAGCTGAGGACTTCACTTTGTACCATACTTCCATCTGGCAAAATTTTCTAGAGTGAGAAACTTGTCCTTTTCCTTCAAATTAAAAGCTCCTGTCTCCACCTTCTCTTGCTTATCTCTCCACCAGTGCTTGAGTGGTATCTTGCAAATACCTTTGAATGAAGATTGTGAAGACATAATTAGGTAACAGGACTAATGCCAGAACTGTAAGGATTTTTACTCAATTGTTCTAGTGCCATGAGCAACTATCAAAACATAATGAATTCCGCAGTCTAAATACTCTTCTTCCCTTTTAATAAAAAGCTACACAATCAATATCTATGTCAACTGTTAATTTAAACTGGAAGACACTTAAAATTTCACAGCACTGTGAACTGCTGGTTGAAATCCATCACAACATACTCTTTTTAGAAAAAAAAAATACTAAAAGCTTATGCTAACGTTGGAGCTTTTAACATCGCCGGTGGCATGTAACATTATCTTCTGTGAAAAGCAGAGTTGCCGTCTTTATTCTTACGTACAGTTTGCCCATCAGACAGTTCTTCTTGCTGCCTCACGTACTGAGGTGAGGTTATCTCCCCTGAGGAATTTAAGCATCTTCTGGCCTCAGCACAGTAAAATGAAAAAGAAACACACATCAATTCTTGACTGCTTTGCTCCTGATTCAACACTTGTACAATGTTAGGAAAACAAAGGAAGCTGATTACTCAAAACAAGGTAAGATTATTATTTTGAGTAACATTTAACTTTTTTTTCCTGTTCTCAACTTCCTATCTCATCCAATCTTTACCCTTCTTTATATTCAATTCCGTATCTCAGTACCACTTCTGTAGAAGTGCCATACATTTTGTTCTTGCACACAATCTAACTAGCACTGTAATTTTATAGACTGTTTTATATCAGAGTGCATATTTGCACTTTGAATCATGAATGCTGCTATGGTTTCAAATGCCTCAAAATGCGTAAGTTATGGTCACATTGATGTTCTTCATCTAAAGGTAAGTGTCCATATGTGAATAAGGCTGATTTAGTTCAAGCTAATTTAAATGTGCCTGCTTTTCTTTTTGTTAAAAAAAAAAATACATACACTATCTACATATGCTTATATGAGTCAAATGATGTCCACAGCCTAAAAGCAGGAGTAATGTACTTCAGCACTTATTATAAGGTTTCAAAATCAAGGCATAAAAATGAAAGTTACAGGATAACATACTCTGGCAATTCTGCACAAGTTGCGTTCCTAACTTTGTCAAACAAAGTCATGCAGGAAAAAGATGAATCTTTCCACATGTAGGCATGAGTACCTGAAAATACCATCTGTTAATATGTATTATCAACTCAAAAACCAGGTCTGATTTAGGATTTGGCTCTGTACAGAGGGAAAAACATAACTGAGGCTCATCTAAAACTAAGCACACTTAACCATACCCTCTTTTTTTAAAGATAGTTTCGCAAGTTAAACAAAGGAAAATTTAACCAAAGCAGCCCAAACCCAAGTTTGTTTTCATAGTTTTAAAATTCCATTTATTTAGAATTTAAAAAAAAAAAAAAAAAAAGCAGAAAGAAAATAATGTTCTGACACAGAACAGAGTTGACAGAATCAAGCAGATACAGAGAATGCACACTGGACTGAGGAAAAAAATGTGATACCCTTCTTATAGGTTGACACTTTTTCCAAAACTAAAAAGACAAATATCCTTTTTCCCCCCATCTGACAAATAAGGTTTTCTTTCTAATGCTTTTACCTGCAATGTTTATTTCCTATGATCTTTGTCTACAGCTCTAATAGGTAATAAGACCCATGGCAGATCACTTCCATGAGATAAGACTGTTTCAAAGCAATCCTTAAACACAAGGAATCCTTTGTTACCCTCACAAAGAATGAATAGCACAGCTTTGGGAAGAAGAATCTCATGTTGTATGCCCTTCTACAGATTACCATAAGAAACAACCAAACAGCTAAAAAATAATCTGGTGTCTTCCAGTACACTGAAAAGGTAGGACTAGATACACAACCCCAGGCTGCACAGGTCCACAAAAGGCAACTGAGAGAACAAGCCTGAAAGCCCTAACCCCTCTGTGGAGGTAGGAGACAAGGGAACAGGCTGTCCTGTGTCTTATCACATATTCCTGAATGCTGAGCTCTAACTCAGATCTGCTTTCTGCGCATCTGATAACAGGGACTAAGTGTATAAATACAAGACTATGTATGCAACCACAGTGCGAAAGCTGTTTATTTTCTGTTCCTCTGATAAATACTCAATTGCTTATACATTGAATTTTTATAAGATTTCATATAAGGTTATAAGAAAAGGAAAAATAAACATGAAAAATCAAATCACTTAGGAAGGCAAAACCACACTTAGAGGTCGAGGAGAACATGAACATGAACTCAGAACATGAATTCATGTGATTTAGCAGATCTCATCAATCACATCATAATCGAGAAAACATGCAGAGTATCTATAACGTAATCCTATATTTAAATTACAATCCAGGTCTATGTTTGCTGAGTCAACTTACTCTTACAGTTCAGAAGTAAACACCAAAGTATATAATTTCCATCAAACTGGTGCTTAAGCGTACACCAAAATTTTAGCAAGCTGTCATTCTTCCAGCCAACAGGGAGTAGTACTCCTCTTGCCCAGACAGAGGGGGCAACACGGGACAACAGAAAGAAACTACAGTCATTTCATCTTTGGTAAATTAATATTTGACACTGATTTTCCTACATGGTCAGGAAAAGCTGCTAATTTAGTGTGCCCCCACTTCTACTTGAGGGGTTTGCAGGCAGTTTTGAAGTGCAGATAAACTTATGTCAGTACCTCTGTAACATCGGCCACCTGGTGCGAGCTGGGACCAACTGGAAAGGGGCAGCAGCTCGCTGGTACTGCTGAATTTAAGCTGGCAATTTAGTCCTCAGTTTGGGGAAGAAAACAGCCTTTGATATACTGCCACTGAAAGATAACCTCTAACTGACCCATTCCTGTCACTTAAATCAACTCCATACATAAACAAGAGCCAATTTCAAACTCAAAATGCAACACAATAAAACAAACTAAACTTACAGTGTCAAACAGTACTTCACTTCATCAAGTTAACTACTGCAGTCCTTTAGAAACATTCATCATCCTGATATGTTCAGGAGTGAAAAAAATCTTAACTTTGAATGTCAATATTGATTTGCAAATGCCCAAGCAGTTTGTGAAGACAAAACCAGCTTGCTCTTTACAACCTAACCATTTAACTTTACTGCCCAAATACAACAAAATCTGTCTTAGCAGGGCTCGTTTTCAAAAAATGACATGTACTTTCATGATAATTACAACCTCAATATGCAGTATTTTACAGTGAAACCATGAGAATGAACCATGAGAGTCTTCAACTAATGCTGAAGTCCCTAGAACAAACACCATAAAAAGCTATACAGTGCCAAATCTAAACACTTCCAAAGCATTCAGTGCCTTGGACTTATCTGAACCTTATCATTTTGGATATAAGAAATACTTGTCAAGTTTTCCAAGGATGGTTTTCCCAATAATTTCTGGCTTAATTCATTCTGGATTGCTAGCACTCAGGCACATCAGATTTCCTTCATTTAACTAGTAAAGCTATATAAAAAGCTGAACTCTGCAAAAAGCTGAACATTTTAGGCACATGTATTTTCTCCCCCTGATTTTGGGAGCACTCAGAACCCCACAGACATCATGCCTGCTTAAGGCCTTTTTTTGTCTGAATTTGTACTGCTGATATAACAGGTGTGTTCTGAAAAAAAAACAGAAGAGTTCCGGTCACTGATATTCAAGAAGTCTCATTCATAAAACTCAGTCTCAGTTCTCTGTTCTGAGTCAAACCAAGTACCTTTTCCAAGTTTCAGTTTCAGTTCTGAAAACTACTGTGAGGCTTTGGTAGTTTCCTTACACATCAGCAGAATATGTAGGCTATGTATTTTTTTAAAGTCACCAAAAGAGTGTAAATCGAGCACATCCAATTTCCTGAGGATGAAAAGGCCCTTCTCAGTGGAAATATTAGAAATAAAAGGGAGTTCAATGTTTTACTTTGCTTTTGAATGAAGAACTAGTTCAGGCAGCTTCGGCAGAAAAGGAAAACACAGAAAATCATGGCTGACTTGGGAAAGTTCACCAGCCACAACTTTGCAAAGGTCTAGTAAGAAAGGAAAGCTACTCAGCAGCTGATGTAAGGGTGGGCAGGATGATGAAGCTTAAAAGATGGTTGTTGAAAGCTCATCTGTCTCTTATTATCAGGAAATAAAAAATTTCATGCGTTATCATCAGTGAAATAGATAGGTAGTGGCAGACTATAGACTTTTTTCCCTTCTCCCTACACAAACTTGCTCTCAAAGCACCAGATTCTAATTAATTTTTTTAGCTAATTTAAAACTTGGTAGTAACTGTGTGTACAAAACATCCAAAAATTGCCTTTGTCGCATGACAGTCCCTCTTGTGCTACTGATCTTGCTGCTGGCCCTTACGAAGCATTATGAAGCATGTGAGTAGCCAGATGCATTCATTTTCTTGCAATTCAACACATTTTCTATCGTTAAAATCAGTATTTCTACTGCTTGGAAACAACCTAGGTTTTGGCTGGACATCTCAGCTCCACACAATCCGGCCCCAGTTTTCATGCCACAAAGAACTGTCTAGTACTGTTCCAGCAGTTTTCTTGCAATGTTTCCTCAAAGTAACTGTAAAGGTCAGGTTATTTTAAGCATGAGAAAAAAGAGGAAAGTTGAGGTCTGTAATTGTGGAAATGGCACAGGGAACTACCCTGGGTTTCTTAGAGACAAGGCCTTTCACTGAGTGAGTGATGTTGGAGTGCTGGAGATGCTAGAATTTGGTCCCTGCCAACTCCAAAACATGTTAATGAAAGACTTTGAACTGAAAATTGAAGAATGCCACAAGACCTTTCAGGAAGACCCTGAAAATGTGAGTTATTGAATACTGAGAGAGTACTGTGGCAAGGATTTCTACTTTTATCCTTATGGCACCATCTTGCTTATTCTGAGCAGAACCAGTAGGCAGTGAATGAAAGGAAAAGAGGATACAAGAGTATCCCCCAAGTGTCCAGACCTCACTAGGCCAACTGCTCCTAGAACAAGCTGCCAGATTCCTGAAGAGTATTCCTTCCATAGCTTAGGTGCCTTTTTATTTACTAGACATCTGTTGTGTTCCAGAAAATTTACATATTTCACACAAAATGAGAGATTTTATTTTCCTGTTCCTTACTAAAATTAGGAATTCAAGAGCTTTGCTCCTTATGCTCCAGTTCTTCACCCAACCTTATGCAGAATGATTACTTCTCTTTAATTTTTAATTGATTTATCTAAAATCTGGATAAGGATTTGTGAAACGAGTGTGCAAGGCAGCACCCACCTCCTCAGACTAACAATATGATCTGTCCATAGCTATAAGCTCATCAGAACTTCAAGTCAGTTGTAATTTCCTATTTAAAACTGAATGTAAGAGTCTTCTGCGCTATTAGAGGCTTAGCTCTCAATTACTAGCTTAAATGTGGAAAAAATAGTTAATTGAAAATTAAGACTATTTGTTCTTGGAAGGTGCCCTCTCCAAGTCAAAAATACTTTAAGTCTCCATGGAGTCATGTTCACCCACACTGTACTTTCAACTTCCTGAAGCGCACTGAAAATTCTGTTTTAACTGTTCAAGTAGGAGCTTCTCAGAAAATTCAGTTTTTCAAACCTTTGTAAAGATGACCTACCAAAGACAACTAACCCCTCAAACTGTAATTCTGATATCCAAGGAAAGAAATACATTCATTTTGCTGGTTAATTTGATATAATCTAAACCATGAATTTGAATCCTGATAAATCACTATACCAGCCCTATCAGAAACATTCAGCCCACATCAAAAATTCTAAAACAAAAGATAAAATTCTAGTTTTCTGACACGATAGGTTAGTATATAATCTTATGTCTGCTGAACATCTAGTATTCCAGTTATACACTTTTCCTGGAAAAACTGAAGTGTGTTGATACTGAATGCACTGTAGTTCACATTGGTAGCAAGGTATAATATGGCAACCATTAAAGATCATCTTTGTACAGGCACAAAATTCTACTGAATCCACAAAGTCTTCAATATAAATGTTATCTCATGGTTACAAGTAGCTCCTGTATATATATAGCAACAGCTTTATCAGCTGAGATTCGTGATCAACCACTGTACAGTACTCCAGGATCAAATTAGCACTCACACGGTAGGCAAGCTAACTCCCTGCCTCTTCTGACCACTGTCAGCCTATCACCAACATGAAAAACAAGTCAGAGCACTAGAACAAGCTTTATGAGGCATCAGAAGCTAGAATTCATAACAGTGAAGGTGGCAACATTGCTATCCCATAATAAGATTCCACGAGGCTTCAATCAGACTGAAAAAAAAAAAAAAGCATTACAACTGCCAGTAGCTTGGCAATATCACCAGTTTGTTTTTTCGGAATACTGCAGGATCTGATGTGGAACATCACGCTGCTGGCTCCTCCCAGTAAAACACTAACCACTGTATCCTACTCTCAGTCTTCAGCTGACACAGTAAGATCCTGTTATAACAGAAATTTCCCACTAATTTTGTCACAGAAAGTGGAACAGCCCTGAAAAACCAAGTCCAAGAAAATGCCCTTGCTACTCTGAATTACCTTAATCAACAAAATTCCTTTTAAACTGATAGTTGCTTGTTTACATACTTTTTAATTCATTAACTTCTCAAGCCTGGAATGTCTTCACCGGAGATACACTAAGCCTGCATGAAGGTGCCCCATGACTTCACACATGAAGTGTCCCAAGAATCCTTAAATTCTGTTTCCTCCTCTAGGAAGCCCACTACTGGGATAAACAGCCATCCGCTGCTGGTTGTGGCTGCTGGAAATACAATGCTGCCCCAGGATGTCAGCATTCCCCTACTGATCCAACATGCAGCATTTACGACACCCCACAGAGAGTCTGTAGCTGGACGTGAAGCCCATCATTATTGGTCAAACTAAGAAGAATATTACTGTACATAATCTCCTGAAGCAGAATCACACCAAAAAAAGCAGCAATGCATAACCCCATAGCCTGGACATATCTAAAACCTTTTGATTCTCTGCCCCACCAATACTTTCCAGTGGAAACACAAGCATTCAATACAGGTCCTTCTCCTCTGGACTGTAGAAGATGACTGCAATTTTAAAGTTTACAGGCGGCATCTAAAAGGAGTGTATTTTGAATGATCCTTAAAAGCTTTGAAAAGCCGCAGCTTAAAGAATCTCTTAAAAGACACACAGACAAGTTTCATTTGAGCAAGCAGTGCTGATGCATTAATAATGAAATCAAACACGCTGCGTGCTCAAACATTTTGCAGCTGTTACAACAGCACTGTTATCTAGCGCAGATATATTTACAGAATTCCACATTCTGTACTACAAGCATTTAAAATCAAACACTTATTTTTCTTGCCTGATCATTTAACTGGTAATCTAATGACAGTTCAAATGTAGGTCTCATCAGTGGCATTTGATTTGGGCTTTACGTCAGGTATTAGGGTAGGCCCTCAGCTGCACAGGTCCCTTCTCCTTGCCTAGTAAAGCTGTCCTAGCCACGTGACCAGGCTGGTCACCCTTGCAATAGGGACTTCTCTCTCCTCCCAACCAACACCAGACCTCTGGGCTTTAAACAGTTAACACTTACAAACCACAGGAACATTTTTAGCCTATATGACTGAATTACATTGTTCTAATCACAACAGAAAAACACTTAATTTGGCTGGATGCAAAGACCTGTGCCCTTACAGAGCTTCAATAATCAGGAATTGTAATATGTGTATTACCACCCATAAACATGCTTTGACACAAATATCCTTTTCCACTAGCTCACTGAAGCGACTCAGATTGCCATAACAAAGTTGGCTTTGTTGTTCCAAAACTGCTTTTCAATTCCACAAAAAAAAATATTTGTATAGGAGAGGTTTATTTTTCCCCATCTACATATGCATGTATTTTTGTATCTTTTTATTATGCAAAATAAAGAAAAATGAAATTTGAACACTGAACTAGAAATACATCTGCAATCATCATGTATGAATATTCAATACTTTCATAATTGTAATACAGCACTGTAGGGGAATTAACTGACAGATGGAGACTGGACTGCGCTGCAGATAAGAACATACTAATTGGAGTCACATAATTGGTGAGAGGACATCTGCCTCAGAAGAAACTACTGTATTTAATACTTAAATTATCTATTCCATTTCTGTTTAATATTAACTCTACAAGCAGTGTACATCAGTGTACGTGAAAGTTGAAATGTTCCTTTGTTGCTAAAGCTGCTCATTACGCTTTAATATAGCTGCTTTAAGAAGCACGTTTAAGCTGGTTTTTCTGTCACATTTTGTGACATGTTCTAGTTGAGTATTTTCAAGTTATCTAGACTGGAGTTATACACTATAGATCATACACTTGTATTTTAAAAGGATTTACTTAAAAAAGACAGCATTAAGCGATCATAGAGTGTCCAATAAAGCTGAAAATTTTCTATGTAAGCATAGTAATGGCACCTCTTAAAAACTTTAATCATCTGAGCTTAAATTCTGACAAATCCTAACTTCCCTGCTACCTTAAGCATATTCATCATCATATGGTCAATCAACCTCTGTATGCAAGTAACAGCACAAGCAGAAAGTAAATCATCCAGGCGGGTTATCTGGATTACTATTCATGTGTGTGTGTATATACACATGTATATGTATTTAATTCCCCCCCACAACTAAAAATTTCATTTTTTCAAATCCTTGCACATGTCTAACACTACATTTTATTTTTAAATAACAGGGAAAAATAAGATATTCTTACCTTGTCAACTGCTACTTGTTTTGATGTTTTTTCTGATTCTCTCTCCCTCTTTTTCTCTTCTTTCTTCTTTTCTTTTTCCTTCTGGGGAAAAAAAAAAAAAAAAAGCATTTGCTAATAGTCAATAACAATGCATTTGCAAACATACTGAATGTTCAGTCATGAAGAAGATCTTCAACTGGCCCCTTTCGATTCAGAGTTATGCTTCTACTTGCTCTGCTTTCTGAAGTGCCCTGTTTTGCTCAAATAGCACTACCAAAAATACTATATTTTTTTTGTGATTTAAGATTGAAAATACTACTTTGTCTTCTCATTTGCATTTCTCCTTGTAAGCAGAAAGAAAAAAGAATCAGTGTTGCTTTTTCCTAAGCTATGCAAATCTGAAAAGAAAAAACATCAACTGGCCACAGAATAGAGTTGTGGAAAGGCCACATACTCACAAAATCACTTACTGAAGGTTATTTCTTCCATATCACCTGATCCAGCCGCTCCGCATCACCCTCTAAAGAAGTCTTTCCATGAGAACTTTAGTTTTGACACTATACCTTAGTATTCACTAGCATCTCCATAACAACAGTGAAATCCCACAAGGAACAGAAAAAAGCGTGTCATCTTTGACTAGAATCAAGGATTCTTAACACAGAAGGAATTACCTCCTCCATCGCTTCATAAACTAAAACACAATCAGTCTGAAAATTTCTGTTTCAGAAGTATGTGAAAAAATGGTCAAAAGATATTAGGCAAGCAGATTTTTACAAGTTCCTCCTAGAAGTTCCAGAAAACATTCAAGAGAAAGGTATCAAGAATTTTCATGGCACAGGTCTTCTTCTGAGAATCAGCTACCTGAGTTCATTTCAGTGCAGAGAAGGAAAAGGAGACAGCAGAAAATACACTACCACAGGTTTATCATCTTGAGGATACATTTAGAGAACAATCAGGGATCACTTCTTGTCTTACAGTATAAGAACAAGCGGCTATCAAACAAAGGCAGCATAGAACAGGATTCAACATAAATTCTAAACAAAGGAAGACTATTTTCTACACATGCTATATAATTAAGCTGTGGAATTCCTTGCCGCAGGCCATTCAGTTGCTAGGAGCTTACATGGGCTGAGAAGCAACCAGACAATTTCATGGAAGAAAAGACAGTGACTGCTGAACTTACAGAAACTACCATACGTTAGGTTATGTTGGATTCAGCAACACCTGACACCATAAAGTCTGAGGTACAGAGGGAAGTTCTGAAATCCTCAGCTCCAGCTTTGCAGATCTTTTGTTCTGCCACTGAAGTAAGGTGACAAAAACCAGGCTAAACAATGGATCAAGTGATGAGGGGCAGAAAAGAAAGGGAATCTATGGCATCCGCCATGGAAGGAGTGGGAGGTAATCCATGGACTGATAACGTCACTTGCTAGTAGAGTTTCCAATCTGACCAAAGAACTACAATAAGATAATGTGTGTGTAACATTCTGCAGAGTTAGCAGTTTTTAAAAGCTGACTGAGTAGTGTTAGAGATTGCAGTACCCTTGCATGTTCAGCCATATGAACAACTCGGTGAGTCATACGGCATTGAGTTGATCCAGAAAGAAAACACAAGAGATCTCTTTCTTTTGAAGCAACCATAGCAACACTACAGAAGTTGTGTCCTATTTCTTAATTCAAAACTATACAGATCTAGTTTGACGAAAGAACAGCATAAAATACCCCTCAAGGGACCTGCTCATAACATACGGAAGACGGGGACTTTTCAGGCCAGAGCTCTGTGTGCTTTGACACAGCGCTGGCTGTGACTTTCAGACTGGGCAATCTCTCAGTTCAGAATGGCGGGAGGCCGCAGGAAGCCCTCACTCCTACCAGCAGCAGCAGTCCCTTCATGCTGAGAAGAGCTCGAGGCTCTGAGGTCCCAGGAGGTGTCTGAAGGGGGTCTCTGAGCCCCAGTGCTGTATACTCAGTGGGTGCCAGACAGCATGTGGCAGGTCTTGAGGGAGGGCCTGGCAGCAGGCCCGCCAGTTCAAGTGGCAGCAGCCACATGCAGCCCACGGCCAGGAGCACCAGTGACCAGGGTTGTGACCACAGATGTGACCACGGGAGCAGCAGGGCAGTTTGCAGGTCTGCTGGTGAGGCAGGGCGTCACTGTTAGCCGGCGGGCTGCTCTGCTGGCCTGCTCTGCTCACCTGTGGGCTTGGGCTGCAGCCCCAGCAGCCTGCCCAGCCAACAGCAACGCATTAAACAATGTTCTGTGAGGTGTGTGGCAGCAAGGAGGCACTGGCATGGTGACACTTGACAGAAAGCCATGCCCTCTGCTTCTGTTCCTCTCGCACCCAGTAAGGCCAACGCAGCCACCCAGATGGAGCTCCAGGCAGTTCACATGGCCACCCAGCCCTCAGGCTGTGGGCCGTGCCTGGGACTGCTCCCTGAGACGGAGTGGGAGCACGCACCCCTGTGAGGGATGTGCCCAGGTGGGTGAGCTGCTCTGCCTGGTGGCCACGCTTCAAGAGGAGGTGGCAAGACTGAGAACATCTGGGAGCCTGAAAAGGTGACAGACCCATGGAGCCGTGCTCTGTCCTCTCTGGTATGCTTGTGCCAACCTGGCATGGCCACTGCTGAGGCAGGCCTGGCATCTGATCTGCACCAGGATAAAGGCAGCACCTTGAGGGACACCAAGGAGTGACAGCGAGTTACTGCACGGTGCCAGAGGAGGAGCCCCTGTCTGCCCCTCAGCTTCCACTACTGAACAAGGCAGGCAAGGGATGTGAAGAGAGGGAAGAAGAGAATCCATGCAAGCACTCCCTTCAAGGTCAGATCAGGTCAACCAAGGCCTTGCAGCAACTGCAGCATCAAGACAGGCACCACAGAGAGATGGTGGCAAGCTGTAGGCTGAGGTGACTCCTTCCTCAAGGGAGTGGAGCCTGAACTAAGACTGCACATGCACAGCCCTGCCTTTCAAATGAAACTTAGCCAATCTTTTTTTTTTTTTTTTAATATATTTTGTAACAAAAACCTCACTTCTAGGGGAAAATGTATCAGGAAATCTAAAGCCTTCAGACTTTAAGAAAGAACAGGACTTACAGTAAGTTACATACAGCAAACACTCCATAAAGGTGACAAAATATAAACAAGAAATGTCTCTCTACAAATCCTGAGTTCTTCAGAGCGGAGATGTGAAGACAAACTGTTCACTGGTGTTTCCACCTCTACACCTCACAAATGCTACAGCACCTCGCTCAATTCCCAGAGACTTTATTCTCATTCGCTTCTTTTTCACTGTGGACTTAAAAACCCGTAACTCCTTCATCTTCACACTTCACAGGTTCAATATGCAAACTTTCTGCTTCAGCTCCATTAGACAAAAATGAATTCAGACTAAACAAAAGCATTTCTCAGATGCTGTATTTCATGCCAGAACTTCAACTCAAGTGTTTTATTACTTGCAAAATTACTCAAAAAGCACTATCAAGAGCATTAAATGAAACTGT
The DNA here is from genome assembly GCA_013399715.1 of Alectura lathami. Lineage (NCBI taxonomy): Eukaryota > Metazoa > Chordata > Aves > Galliformes > Megapodiidae > Alectura > Alectura lathami. The sequence continues at coordinate 16,559 of VXAV01004053.1, forward strand.
CTTTATACTGCTCTTAAATTCTAAGCAAAAATCATTCATTTTTCCCCAAGATTCATTTACAACAGCATGGCATACTGGTTACACAGTGGAACTTGCCAATTTGAATGCAAAAGAGGTTAAGAAATGACAGGTGAGTTTAATTATAGAGTGGCTGCTGAGAAACCTGCTACAATGTAAAAAACATCAGATTAACCCAGGCTGGTGGTCTAGTCTGTGGCACTAACTCAAATTTTAATTAATGCTAAATACAGGTAAACTAAAATAATTTATAACACCTTGCCACATTTTCTATATCTAGCAGAAAAACATCATAACTTATTTCATATACTGTATACAGTCTCAGAGTGAAGTGTCTGAAGAGAAGAATGTCATATTGAACATTCACATTTTAAAACATGCATTTCATTTTTATCACAAATTGTAACATATACTGAAAGTTCATACAAATGACACCTCATCCCCTCGTTTGTGCGTGAGAATTTTCCAAGGCCCTTCCAAACAGTAAAAGGAACTTTAGTACATACATGCATACCCCAGCTAGGAGGGATATTAAAACAGTGTGAGTTAAAAGAAATATAGAATTGCTTTGGTGACATTTATCTTCCAGGAGACTGGAGAAAATGGCTGGAATAATACTGATGATTCTGAAACAAGTAACATAAAAAAAGATTATTCCTGAAGAGAAAGGCCGAAGTCACTCCTGCCCATCAACTTGGAATGAAAAAGTGTTTCCAGCTCAGAGACACAAACCAAACCACGGCAGAATCAGAGTTTCAACATGTAAACATTAGCACATATCACCCATGTACGTGTTTTGTCCTACTGTATCAGCTGTTTTAATTAACATACTCCTGAAAACAACAGGGAGAGAAGTATTTAAAATGCCTTAAGTATTACTAATAATTCAAATTCTCTAGTTAACTCAGCAAAATTACCCTATAGCAATGCAAACATTTGTGCGATGCTGCAGATTAGACAGTTTGACAAGTTACACCAGAAAAACGTTATACCTCTGCTTTGCTCTTCTCAGCAGCAGCTTGCAGAGAAGGAGAGGATGCCAAAGGTTGGGCAGTATCAGAAGAGGATATCTGTATAAAACAGGAAAGACACAAGAAGGAAAATAAGCAAGAATAGGTGGGAAATGGATTGAGGGGGAGCAGAGACAGCTAAGACATAATTTTCTTCCTTTTTCATTAATTTTGAGGGTGAGGAAAAAACCATACAACACAGAAAAAGCTAAAGGAGGAGACAGAGTATTTCCATCTAATTTCTTAAATTTTCTCAGTATGATTTCTACAGGAAACCTCTCAAATAGGAATGAGCGATTTACAATGGAATTCACTAGAACAGTATACAAGCAAATGAACCTGGATAAGTTCATAAAAGAGGCCGAAGAAAAATAATTAGGCTTCGTCCATTTTTCCATTTTTTGCAATGTGACTACTGAAATATTAATGTCCTGAAGCATGAAGGCATACTGTCCCCGGAGGAGGAGAGAAGAGTGCCTTTGTTCTTGTTCACTGTAACGGTATTTTTATCGAGAACAATGCAAAGTAACTCTGCAAGTTATACGCTAATTAAACCTCTAATTAACTGCTCCAAAAGCGCTCCAAAGAAATAAAGAGCTTACAGTTTAAAGCACATACAGAAAGCTGCATCCTAGAGGTAGACTGCCAGACCTTCTAGTCAGGTGATGCTTCTCTCCTAGGAATCAGTACCTAAAATTGCTACCAGCGCTACTAGACTTCCAGAATTATCCAAAAGGTGTAAGTTATATATGCAGCTGACGTAGTTTGCTCAAGAAAATGGGATTTCTCTAAATGCATTTCCATACATCTTCCTATCCTATTTCTTTATGCATAGTTGATCACTTTAATGGAAACATTGTCTTTCTGTTGCCCTTACTACAGAAATGTAAATGAATTACATTTACCAAACATGTCGGAGATCCTCCAGGCTATAAAGCTGATGCTTCTACACTGACTTGTATCATCTCTACTATCTACAAGGAAAACGCAGAAGTAAATGAAGCTATTGCAGAGCAGGTCATTATGCTGGAATGGTCAGTATGCATTATGTTGGATCAAAATAATCAGTTTAGATGGCATGTTTTTACTTTTTTTTTTTTTTTTAAGCTATATAAAAATCCTACCTTGTATCTACATGCCCCATATTTCCCACAGACGATCCTGCCAGTACCACAGCTCACATTTCTGGGATGTTCATAGAGTATATATGATCAGTTTTTTCACAAACTCAGTAACTACACGTAGCCTGGAAGGTGGTGTAGAGTTTCAGAAACGATTTTTCAAAGGTTCAGTTTTTACAATAGAGCTAACCTCCAGAGATACGGAACAGAATCATCACTTCTAAATTCACAGTTTTAAAATCCTCAGGTTATGAAAAGAGTTCCGGATACTTCTGCAACAAAGCAGTTTCTTACACTGTAGCAGTCAGTTGCTGTAGGAACACAGGGTCCTGTTTCTTCCAGTTACACCACATTGTAACCAAATAAAGATGTCAGAAAAATGGGTGACTGCATATACTAAATAATGAGCTCTAATGTGTTTCTTGCAATTAAATGTAAATGTTTGGAACTGTGATAGTGGAACATCTTAGGCATGGTTTCTAGGGACAAAGTAGGATTTTTGATTTTTTAAAATTCTTTTGTATTCTTCAGATTTTAGAGAATTTGTTTGATAGCTCTCACAGGTGAACAGCAGGTAACAGCCACTCACCACACAGAACCAGAGGAGCAGAATTTCAACTGGGGATCAGAGTGAAATCAACACTACAGCTGTCTGTGTCACATTTCCATGCTACTATAATAATCCTTCTCAATCTGCATACCATCTTGATAAATTAAGGGATTATCTAACCCAGGATAAGGTAGTCCTACGAAGGCCTGAAATTACTGTACGTTTGCAAATCAAGTTAATGGAGAAGCAGCACACAAGCCATAAGCAGCTAGACAGAGAAAAGAACTTGCAGTCTGGCCTGTGCTATGGAACAGGGTGCACAAGGTGAGAAATACCCAGACACACTGCTCAAAGATGCACAGGAGCACTGCACCCGCTTCAGGCTAAATGCCAGCACTGTAAAGCACACTCGACACACACAAGCACTCAGCTAAGCAGGAGTACAAAAGGTGTATGGCTGAATATAATCTTTAAGAGCAGACACATTACAATGTACAAAGAACTGATTAAATTTATATAATGAAAGTAATGGCATGAGTTTGGGCTGCCGAACAGTTTTATCATCGCTGCATCATGTTAAATTTGTTATCTACCTTGCTGCACCAGATAAGGACATCTGAATGAAAAAATCCAATCAAGTCAAACTGAGTGGATGGATAAAGCTAAACAGAAAACAGGATTAAAAGGCAGACTGATACAGTCCACTGTGGAGTTGATTAGGTTACCAGAGAAGCCTGGAGAATTACCTGCTAGCAGGACAAACCTCTCCCAGGGTCAGCTGCCCAGCACCCTGTTAACGTTCCCAGCTGGCACCATGCAAGCTGGCTTCTGAATTAAGAGCAGCCAGCTCACACCAAGTTCCAGCTGTTATATTCCTTGTCCATGCTCAGGTGTGTCATCGTGTCATATCCATAGACCAGAATTAGCACCAAATACAACTGTAATAACAGTGCAATGTGAGGGCATTTTTTATTGTCTTGGGATTCTGAATTTTGACTAGTACCAAAGTCACTATTACAGATGTTAAAATAGTCTTCAGGCATAAAGAGAAACCAAACACCTCAAACCATCAAGTACTTGGTTTTCAGTTTTCAGAATGTTCATTTTTAACTCAAACTAACCCATATGCTGTATTTCAGCTAATCACTGAAGTTGCTTGATGTTCTGAGATCTCAATGAAACCTCACAGGTTTTATTTTCCCTTGGAAACTGCCCAACTATTACTTTGACAGGCTGTGGTATGTTCCCGTTTTCAAGCTGGAGCACACTTCACAGGTATGATGTACAGCAAAAACCTCACCAAATAACCTTCACTGGCATAAATCATCCCTAAACAACTTCAGCACTATTCTGATGATTTAGCTGCAAAAACACAAGTTGGACCATCCAACTTTAGCATTAACATCTTCTGCACCCCATCTGCACTGCCGACACAGTGCTGGCCATGGATCACCGCGGTCTGACCGAACGGAGCACCGATGAGGAACAGCGGCTGACAAGCTGTGTGTTGCTGTGCTATAGTTCCAGTCAATCCTTGGTTTTAGAACTACTACAGTGCTAAACCAGCTCATAAAGCTGCTCCACTTTGTTGGCAAGCTAATGAATCTCACTTGACTAACAAATGGCAACTGAGAAAGCATCTGCTCTGTGACCTACTTCTGCGCCTGCGGTAACACTGCTGGCTGGCCGTGAGCGCCTGGCCAACTGCCAGATGGAAGCAGGCACCCGCGGCAGGTACGGGCACCCAGCCCTGAGCATGCTGCGTTCCGTGCTGGTGAGCCTGCCTGTCATGAACAGAAAGCCACAAACATACCTGAGATATTCAAAGCTGATCACCACCCGGAACTGGCAACCAAGGTTTTTAATAATGACTTTAGTGAGGTCATTGAGAAGCAGTACTGTGCAATCTCATCTCAAAGTAATGTCTGTTTTCCATTTGGTATTTATCAGCCTTTCTTAATACTGACTTGTTTCTGTAAGACTAATCAGAAGCATCAGTGAGGAAGATCAACTCCATGCTTGGGAGCAAGTTCAAGCACCTGAAAATACCGTTATTCACAAGCAAACGTTCTCTCTTTAGAGTAGCAAAAAAATCTGCTTTGCAAAACCACTATTCCACAGCAAGGATCTTCTGCTACCACTTTTCTGATTTGTCAGTTTTAATCCATTCTTACACTCCAAAAATAAAGTTTTCAGAAGAACAGACCAATACTGACACCAATTATGAAGTCTGAAGAGCAGAGAGCAGGAGAGGTAGAAAATATATTTGTTTAATTTAGATCTAACAGAAAAAGACAGTTCAACAAACAAGCGGTAAGAGAGAGATTTGTCACCAAAGTCATTAAAGACAAATGACCAAAACCTTCACGACTTGTGACCAAATCATAAAGCAATAAATTAATCTAGATTTCTGCATCAAAAAAACAAAAAGCTGTTTCCAGCCATTTTTCAGAAGAAAAGAAGCACACAATGATACACTCTGACAACATATGCCAGCATGGTGCACTGGAAAGCTGTCAACAAAAGCTGATTACAGGCGCTTTAAAGCTCCAGACAAAGCCAATGGCAACCCCTACAACCAAGCATACACGCTGCTAGGAAAAGAATAAAGCTGATGTGCTTGTGTGCATTAAAAATGTATTGTGAACTGACAACTAGCATCTGAATATTTCATTTTAGTTTTTAACCTAAGAATAGTTTTGACTTTTGATTAAGAATTTAATTCAGAATTGCCGAGAAGAGGAAATGAACTGAGGAGCTCTTCATTAAGCCTCTGCATTTATACTCTTAAGATTACAAGTACAATTTCAAACGAGTTTGAGAACAAAAGGCTTGCAGTCATTTAATTTTAGCAGCCCTTGAATCTCTTTCCATTGTTTGTTTTGGGAGTCCTTTTTAGAAAGCTGATGTAACAAAAATAACCATTTTGCATGATGAAACTCAATACTGCCTTTTAAAGCATTAAGAACATTCAGTGCAGAACAAGAAAATACGTAGACATGTAAGAGTACTCTAAGACTCCATTTTCATCTATGCTCTGAAAGAGACTCTGGTTCATTAAAAAAAAAAAACAAACAAAAATAGATCTTCAAGGTTATCAGATTATTCCAATTCCCTAGCCCCCTTACATGGAAATCATATCATAGAATCATAGAAAGGCTTGTGTTGGAAGGGACCTCAAAGATCATCTGTGTGTTACCTGTTCCCATTTGCTCCATTAAAAACTTCTACAGAAGTCATTAGCTCTTAGCAGTGACACTATCCAAACGCACACTGTGTTTCTAGTCCAGGTAGAAGCATCAACGCTAACATTCTTTGGCCCAATGGCTTTGAGGCAGTCTGTGCACCACGTGTTATTTCAAGTGAAAAGTAAGGTTACAAGAAACACTAAATGAAGCTATCAGAAAACAGACAAAATCTGAGGATGATTTTACTTCAGTTAATTTTGCACTAACATATTTCTGACAGTCATACAAACACTTATGGCCATTAAGGTCAACGTACGGCAAGTTTTCATCAGTTGTTTTGTTTTTCTACAACCCTGCTCTTGATGGGATGCATTTTGCTCTTTAGCCTTCTATTAAAGAGTTCAAGTTAAAGCTTTAGAAACCTGCATCAAGCTTCCATTAGATATGAAATTTATGGGGCTATCATTCAGAAGATTCAAGAGATTAAAGAACAAGTGCATCATCAAACACATCAATATGTTCAGGAAGTTAGCAGCTGAACCAAATACAAAGGTGCCCTCGAGTGGCCATTTTAAATGCACACAATATACAGGGAAATGATCTAAGTCAAGGGGACTACTCCATGCTCACTGGACAGGTTTCAAGTTCAGGTAGTAGATAGGCGTCTCATTGTCTTTGTTACAGTACATCTCTAATGCATGTTGACAAAACTGAATTAGTATTTTATTTTAAAGCAGTAGCACTTCCAGGCTTGTAATAAATGCACACACACACAACCAACTGCTTACCATTTTTAAAGAGGTTTAACTCTTGGAATTCTGAAGGAAGTATACAAATGCTGATACACTATTAACAGCACGTACCTCTGAATCTCTGCAGTTCTTTAACCTGACAGGTTAGCCTTTTGTCAGTCAGTAAAACATTTCTGCTATTCAGTGCTGTAATTGATGGTCAGACACTACAGAAAAAAGATGCAATGCCCCAAGTTTCACAAAACGCAGCAGCAGCTGGCTTTCCAAAAACCCAGCACTGCTGTGCAGTCAGTATTTTGAACATGCTGATCCCTCCTCCATTCTTTTAGCGTGCTCGTATCTCACTTCAGGAACACGGTGACATTTGTGCAAAACCTAGCAGTAGTTCTGTATGTGCGCAGAAGTATAGACATTCATAAAATTTTCATCAAGTAGAGATGCAATGAATGTTCCGGAAGATTTCTTTTTAATAGCATTTGACTTAGGCCCAATTTAGATACATTTTTTCCAACTCTGGTAGTATCCATACCTATTGTTACCCCCATTTTGGGGGGTTACTTAGCTTCTCCTTTAGAAGTTATGGAGAATCACCATGGCTTAATTAAAGGCTGACACTGGATAAACAAACGAGATGTTTTTAATCTCTTACTGGAGTGCTCTCCATTTCCCCTATCCAACCCAACAGATGTTTTCTACATTTGTTCCAGGGAAAACTGTTCTTCACTGGTGACCTGCACAGAGGGACATCCATCACAGCAAGTCTGCAGATGGTACAGAACCAGGAGGAGGTGTCGATGCACCAGCTGGGCATGCTGCCATTCAGGACCTGCAGACAGGAACCATGTGGAGTTCAAAGCGAGGTACCAAGTCCTGCACCTGGGGAAGAAAAACTCCATGCACCGGTCCACTCTGTGGGCCAACAGGCAGGAAAGCAGCTCCACAGAAGAGGACCCAGAGGTCTGTTGGACAAGCTGGATGTGTGCTGGTGACATGTTCAGTTCTGGGCTCCCCAAAATGAGGCAGACACAGGCTGGCAGGAGCGAGTCCAGCAAAGGGATGCTAAGATGATTAAAGGATTGCAGCATCTTTCAGACATGGTGAGGCTTAGTGAGCTGAGACTGTTCAGTGTGGAGGAGAGAAAGCTAATGCAGGAGAAGAAATCTCATCAATGTGTATAATGCCTGGTGGCTGGGAACGAAGGAGACTGAGGTAAACAGCTGCCTGTGATATTCATTAAGAGGACCAAGAGACAGTGAACAAACTGAAACAAAGGAATTTTCACTGAAACACAAGAATAAACTCTAAAAACGTGAGGGTTGCGGAATACTGGAACTAGTTGCCAGGAGAGCTTGTGGAGCTCCACCCCCGGAGATTCTCAGAACCCCAGTGAACACAGCAGCCCGTTCTAGCTGACCGGCTCTGAGCAGGCAGGCTGGAAGATGTCCAGGGCCCCCTCTAGCTTCATGATTCTGTAATTTGACTCATTCGAACAGCGTGCTCTTACAAAATAGTTTTATCCCACTCGACTACCCTTGCCCTCAAGTCATAATTCTTGTGTGGTTATTTTCATGCTTCCTTTTAATGTTTATCTTAGTGTATTTCAAAGATACTTTGTATCACTTAATTCAAAAATTTCTCATAGACCACTTCTGAAAAACATCAGGGTTCTTTGTAACATTGGGAGAGCAGTTTGGTTTGGTTTTTAAGTCACTGGTAATGTCTCTCCAAGCCAATGACTCTGAATGCTTCTCAATGCTACCTACTATACAGCTGCTCTTCACCTGCCCTACCATACCCCAATTTCTCTGTCTTGAATTGCCCACACAGCATATTTTAAATCCATAATACACTTCCTGCACTAATCTCCTTTAAGATAACTTTCTGGAAAATGTGTCATCACAATCTTTAAATTCACATCACATTCTATCCAGTTGTCTAATTTCAAACCTCTTAAATTATACACAGTGTCTTAAAGCATGGAAAATGTAGATCCATTATTCCTTTTTTTTCCATGAACTTAAGAGTTTCAAAGAGCTTCTGCTGCATACATAATTCACACACTTTCTTAAATATAGAAACTTTGTTTATTATTCTCTGCATACCATCAGTTCACAGTAATAGATTCACACTACATGCAGTGGAATGCATTGTGCCAGCTCATTATTTTTGAGGCTGAAAGTATCTAGAATGAGCTTAAGTTGATTCACTATCCACTCTGAATAAGGCAGTTTCCATATGCATTCTGAGCTGTGCTGTTTCTTCTCTTATATACCTACTTTTATTAAAAACTGCAGAGATTGCTTGCAAGAAGGATGGCAACTCTGCCCATGGCAGGGGGGAATTAAAAGATCTTTAAGGTCATTTCCAACCCAAGCCATTTTATGATTATATGATCACTAATCTTTATACATAACCTCACTGCTTCTTTTCCTTATTCCTTGTATGGCATATGGCTCTTTGCATTAGATATAAAAATAAACAAAAGTTTAAGCAAGCTTGTCTTCCTACAGTTTTTATTTTATACCAAAAAAAAATTCCTTTTTTTTTTTTTTTTTTAAGTTAGAAAATACGATGGGTTCAAACTTGACTTCCTAAACCTCTGTGCAACTTAAATAATTTCTCTTCTCCACTGCTCCTAAGAGCATGGTCTCATTAACAGCTTTCCCTCCACCTTACCAGGTGTACAGCTTTGATTACAAGTATTTGGAACTCAGTACAGAGATCATCAGTCAGGATGAATACTCTGTTCAGAAAAGGCTTTCAAAAACATTTTGCAGATGCAGAACAGCTTTTCCCTTCTTTCCAGAGTGAACAAACGGCTACTGTTGTAGTCAAGCCAAGCCAGCTCCTAAGCACTTCACCTTGCTGGGTACAGTCACAGCACTTATTCTCCTTGTAACCAAAAATCAAGCAGCAGCTCGTGTCCAGGCACAGAAACCCAATCAATGCACTTTCATCAGCTCTGTTCAGACCTTTACTGAGCCAAGAGCTCTGACCTTTCTTAATGCCTTCCCTTCAGCAACAGCAAATTCCACCCACTGCTGCCACCTCAGACATCATCCCAGATACTGACAAACCCAATAAAGGCCAGGCAGAAATTAGAAGTATGAAGAAGAGAAGAAGCTTTGGTATCAGCTGAGTTGTTTAACAATGTTGAGAGAGATGTACCACTCCTATTCCTATACGACTAGGAACTGCCTTCCTGTTAGTGGAGCAGATGGTGCCTGTTTGCTTCTCAGGATACAAGCATGGAGGAGAAGCAATGCAGTCTTACTTTTCAAGTTTAATTACTGCAGTAACTAATATTCTAAGTCTAATCTCTGAACTTTTTCCAGACTAGAAAGTGATCTCTGAAAGCAATCTCCTCATTTCCAGTACGTTGCCTTCAGATTGGTTAGAGAATCAAGGGAAAGAAACAAGGCCAAAATGTTCTCCTGTCAAATAAGTGCTTTGTCTTGGTAGTCACAAAAGTAAGTTAATACTTGGAATGTGCTTTCTTTCACTGGGAAAACCAGCCTGCCCTCTAGCATTCGCTGTAGTGTTCTGAATAGGTTCCTGAGAACACTCCTCACCCTGTATTCCAACGAAGCTGTACATCGTATGATACTGGAAACAGACAAGCGTTTTGAAAGAATCAAAAGTTACAACAGTTCAAATAAAATGCTCTTAGCTTTAAATAAACGATGATGATGTTTTTTCAACACAAGTTTTATTAACAAACTGCATCTGTTTCATTTTCAAGTCATTAGACATCTCTTACACCAGCTGGCACAAAGAAACCTTGTTTCTGAATTAAAGGTAACAAATTTCAGGAGAACTGGGGAAAAGAACCTGGCCTGAAAGTCAAGAATAGCTCAATCTGCCACAGCTTCAACAATGAAAATACCACCAGAGGAAATCAAATTACAAAATAGTTGCTGCCGTTGTGCTAAATACAGGGAGGAATACAGGAGAAAAGATCACACAGGGAAAAAAAAAAAAAAAAAAACCAACAACCTAAAACTAGAAGGAGTTAAGGCAGTCAGCTGCCTTGCCTGTACTGTGCAGTGTTTTTCCATTTGGAAGTCCCTTCTGCACACCCAGCCTCAGACCTACACAAGCCTTCTTTGCTGTAACAGGCAGCCTCTCCAGAACAGTAAGTCAGTTTATTTTCATAAAAATAACGATAGCTTTGTATTTCGTTCTCTTGGAATAAGCCTTGTGTCTCTCAGTAGGCTTTCATTTGCTCCACTTGTATTTACTGCAACAAGTCTGACAAGGTCCTTCAAGTCATTTATTTAGGCATACAAGCACAGATTCTTGGGGAAAGGTGTTTGTGTAACTGTAAGCTGTGCTGGTCGAAAAGCGCTCCATGAGAAAATAAAGGAGCAAAAAGAATTTAATGAGAGTCCAAGGCAAACAGACTTACTAAGCAACAGTCTCTACAACCGAGGTTGTCAGAGGAGAAACTACTCTGCATGCTTTAGCCTTCAGTTCTTGGATGGTAGTGTAAAAACAACAACAACGACAAAAAACAAACAAACAACCAAAGCATTAAAAGAGAAGAATTTCTTTTGCTTGAAATTAAAACTCAGGTGCAAGTCTGAAGTCCTGCACTGCAAGTTGTTCCCATTACCGTATCTTAGATGCATCACATTCATAATGACCCCTAATACTTTCACTATGTGAATTTTAATAGATTCTATGCTATAGTTCACATCCTCTACAGTTTACGTATTTCTGAAAAAAACAAGCAGGGGGCTTGGCAGAAAATAAATTTTAGGAGGACAGTATTATGTTTGAAGTATTTTAAATCAGTTGACTTGTTAACAGCTACTGCTGTTCTCAAGGTGATTATTCAATAAGAGATGCCTGCTATTAGCAATACTGAATCACATGTGGTTTTCCCGGAACAAAGATAACATATGCTCCCCAGTAACACAGTCAGCTTCACATTTTTCCTTGTAGAATTCCTGAGTTCTTTTTAAATTCAAGCATTCATAAAAAGTGTATTAAACATGAAGTCCTGCATGTTTCAAAATGGCATTGTACAAAGCAGGATAGGAAGGCAGCTGGCCTGACCGAGAGACATGGCTTTCTGAAGCAGGTGGTCTCAGAAGTCTTGACAGAGGTCTTGCCACAGCAGGACTACAAACTACGTTCTGAGAAAGGAGTGTTGGTCCTTTCTGGGAGAGAACGGTGATAGACACTGGCTGAGCAACACTACTTAACTCTGTTGCAGGCTACCTTGCCTAAATGGCACACCCTCTGAGAATACAGATACTGAAGTGGACTATACAAACTCAGCACCACATTACAACAGACACATTCAGCCAGTCTGCCTCAAGATACTTCCACTGGGTACAAACAACAAAATATCTGCCTCATTGGCTAGGCTAATTTATTCATAGTTCTTTTCTTTGCACTGATCAGAACAAAACTTTAAAAAGTCAGATACTATATAACTTTAGCAGCAGCTAAATACAAACATCCATAAAAAAGTCAAGATACCAGTACTCTAGAAATAAAATATTTCTACCAATGCATTGTTAGACATTCTAAAACTTTTTATTCTCGTCTTACAACCTCATGAAGCAGCAAACACAACTGTTCAAAAATTTTTTTGACTTATTTGAAAAAAGTTTCTGTTCCAAATAAGATCTAAAAAGTTTAAATATTCAAAAAAATGAATATTCAAAATTATTAAAAAAAAAAAAAGCATCCACATTATCACATCCCCAGAGCACCTCACTTTGATGACCACGGGCTACCCTTCATGTCACATTCCAGAAGATTCTTCTCAAGGCTAAGGCCTAAGTTAGTTAGTCTAAGTTCAGAGTTAGGCCTAGTGATTATCTGTTTCCTAGCACCAAACGAAACCTAGCACCAGTGCCCCCAAAGCCACACATACCTCTGTTCAAAAGGATGTCAGGCTCTGGAGTCCCAAGCCTGCACCGAGTCTGAGTATGAAAACAAGCAACTATTTATTGATAACCCACTTAAAATAGCTGAGTAAATTGTGCCACTTATTTAGCTCTGAGCAGTGATCAGCATTTCACATATTCCCAGGAACAAAAGCTCAGAAAACTGAGATCCGTGCATTTTAACAGTGATTCTCATTATTTTTTAAAGCCAGACTCCTCCGTCAGCATTAAATTTCCCTAATTTATATTTGATTTTTACTTATAGGCATTACGCTGTTTAAAACGTAAGCAGTCAACAAAATGGCAGATGCTTTTGTTTGTTGTCCATAGCTTTATCCTGCATCACTTTTCAGTTTTCAGGACAAAAAAGTCATTTAACTTTTTATATTTGCATATTTTTAGCCTGCATGTTTGACAGCAGTACTGGCCACTAGAGAACTTTGGCATCATGGTAAGGGTCTCTCAAAACCAAATTTGGCATTACAACAGCCGTGTCAGAGAAGACACCTCATCCAGTTAACATTTTGATACAAGAATCCTGAGCATCACAGAACCCAGAACTGACCCTTGACACATACACTCCTGACTGCCGCAGACAGAATGCATTAACATTAACACAAACATCGCGCTGTTAGACAACCTGAAAAGCCTACAATCTTGTCAAAATTAATCTCAGAAAAAGTGTCTGGTTTTGCACAGATTCTCTTAAAATGTCCAAATTTTATGCTATTTGAAGCTTTTATCACAACCACCTTGAGCACTGGAACCAACTCCAGGCAAGACCCTTGAAGTTTTGGGCACCACTTTCGCGAAATGGCTGGCTTAATGCAAGCAGCCCCAAAGGCCTGGTGAGCCTGGTTCTGCGCAGCTGTTTTACCTGCTCATACCCAGAAGGGACACATTCTGCCCAATGACAATTCACATACACATCTCCCGGTGTTCATAATGAAAGCAGAATGCAGTGTTATTTCAAAGGTGGTAACCAGAAGTGTGCTAAACGCCCAGATTTCAACCCAACAACAGTTCTCAACTAAAAGCAGGGTACTCTGTGCAAAATGAAGGGGGTACACACACTGCCTAGAAGAAAAGAGCCTCCAGGCCCCCCTCACCTGTAGGAGGGATGAACACAAACCACATCCGGGGTGTTGTGCCTGTTGTCCTGTAGGGCACTGAACAAGAACAACCTCCATGCCTGCTGAAAGCTGAGCCATGATGGGCACAGAACGCAACAGCACACACACACCCCAAGGAAACAGCTCGCAAAGCTATTACTGACAAAAGGCTCATGCTGGCAACTGCTCTGATACTGCCAAAGCTCCTGACAGAGCGCTGCACAGCACAAGCAGGCATCTTCCCCTTCCTCCACAGCCACCCCTGAGCTGCCAGGGAATCTCCGCCCCCTCCCAGAAAGGGGGGACGAAGGAAAGTTTTTTGGATGTTTCTACAGCCACAAAAACAATCCCCACACCACAGTCCACAGGAGTGCACAGAAATCCATGTCCCAGCAGCACTGCCCTCACCCCATCCTTCTCAAACTCTCCACATACCTCCATGTGCTGGAGGTGCAGGGTACCTTCCCCTCTGCTCTGCCAAATGTACTCAGGAGAAGTAAAGCACCACCTCAGACGTGCGGAGTGAAGGCCCATCTCCTCTTCCCCATCAGCCCATGGCCCACTCAGAAGACGGCAACAGAACAGCAGGCACACAAATACTAGCACACATGAGGTGGGCTGGGACCAGAGCCAAGGAGGGTCACTGAAAACAAGCAGCGGGCCGGGATGGTGGCACCCCACTAGTGCACTAAATTCAGTATTGTGTGCTCCTAGGATTCTGCTACTGCTGTAGCAAAAAATTGCCTACTTCAAACCTATAGTTTTAATGGCCTTGAAGAAAAGCGGGTGAATGTGAATATGCAGGGCTCATCTGCTGTTAAAGTACTTCGTAATCAGATTTTGTTCCTGTATCAGAAACATTATACAATTTACATTAGTCAATGAAAGGAAGGCCCAGGTAGGAAGAAATAAAGTGTTGTGTCCTACTCAGCAGTAACCTGCCTACCTCCAGCTTTTCTGGATTCTATTCTTAATGCCCTGACAAATAGACAATTTATGTTAGTCTGCAGTACAATAAGCAAAATCTGATTACTCACTCAAACATACCAAAGCAGCAGTGGGCTGTTACACTAGACAGCTATGTTCTGTTTTAAAAAGATCTGGCAAGTCTTTTGAACCTTCTAAGCAAGTATAATTTTAAATGATGCTTCCTATTTCCTACTGTGGAATCAAAGTACAAATTCCCTGTCCTTATACCCATTTCTTTGTCAAAGCTCATGGCACAGTCAGGTTGACTAGTAAGTTTGGGTTAGGCCACACTTAAATAATGTAGATACACAGGAGTTTAAGCATACATATACCTGCATAAAAATTAAAGTGTATGAACCAGATTGTACACTCCATAAACAACTGTATCAGGAAAACTAATAAGGCTCTGAACTCACTGTGGTGAATGCACAACTATTTGGTTACACTGTCAGTTTGTCCTACTGCCCATGTTTGCTATCATAGTGCACCTCACTGGAAGCAAGGCTTTAGCATTTAGCAGAGCAAGAAGACCTTCAGAATGGGGACCCAAAACACCTCAGGATCTCTCATCAAGGTATTACAAAGAACGAGGAAAGACAAAGTCAACAGGAACAGTAATCCTACGTTATACCCATAAACAGAAAAAGACACACAGAAAAGACTCTCAAGTACACTGTCAAAGAACTATCGATCACCAGAAGAGCAGAACACCACAACAAAAGTTTGGAGAAAGCTATTTCTTGGATCATGGTGGTTTACTGTTACAAATGTAACAGACCATGTACGTTGTACTTAAAGAATCTAGGAGTAGATGTCAACGGATAGAAGAAAGCATTTAGTTCTGTATCAAGCCGTTTTCTACCATGGAAGATGTTTTAGTGTGTGTAATGCTTTCTACATTTCTCTCATGTAGCTTTCAAGTAAGAAAAGTGATAAGAATTCTTGGTGAAACTGTTTACTTACATTGAAGGCATTAATTGCATTTTTATCATAATACTTCTTCTTTTCATACTTATCCCTGATGAAAAATTCCACGGCTCTGCAAATTGTTAGTTAAGGAAAACATGCATTCAGAAAACAGCACCAGTAACCTAAAAATCTGACAGGTTATTCAAATTAAAGAACTTTGTCATTTTAAAATGATAAAACAGAAACCACTCCACACAGAACAATTCCTATTGCACCGTCCAAGCAGGGCTTCCTTTTACTACAGAAGATTAATCAGTTTAATCTCTTAATGAAATGATACCAGAAAGATGTAGTATAAGTAACCCAGTGATCCACAGTGATGACATTTGCACTTGCTATTTATAAGCTGCAGCACTGCAAAAACTTTCAACAAAGGTACAGGAAGTAATTCAAGTGCAGTTTACCAGCGTAACCTGGAAAAGATACATTCTCTTCAGGTGAAATGCATGCACCTGTTTGCCAATTTGTGCAAGTTATACCATGCATCAGAAGGTGATCATAAAAAAATTCCTCTGGGACCAGCAAGTCCTCTGTAAGGACTTGCACTACAACAAACAGCCCGGTGGAGGGGAAAGAAAACTAAAGCAATAGTGATGAAAAGAGATGGAACCAAAGGTGGGAACAGCAGCAAGCACAGAAACATGGAAGACCAGAACAGACAACTCGTTAGCTCAACCACAGAAGGAACACTGGTTATTTGTCCTCAAGTATTCCCCCAGCTTAACAAAGCAGCTACCCAGAGCAGAGTGGATACCTGAGCTTTAGTAAAGCAGACTCTCTGGTATCTGTAGAATAAATTTTAAACTACTCTGTTCAGCAATTATCCAACTGGGAAATCAAAATTCCAACTGTGGAAGCCAAGGTTCATTGCATCTTTAACTTCCATATCATTTTTCCTCAATCAAGGGAAAGATAACTGAGCTCCATCTCTTCAACTGCCGATGAGCTCACTGCGCTCAGTTCCTTCTGCACATCAAAATTTATCTTCCACAATAACACTTTGTTTCATCTGGTATGCAAGTGCCACCGGAACATTCACCTCATAAAATGCTGCAGAAAGAAAAGACTCTTTTCTACCTCTTTTCAAATATGTTTAAATTCTAAAGAGTATCTTGAGCACTTTGAAATATCAGTACTAGGACAGCAACACACATGGCTCTTTACACAGACAGCAGGAATGTCATGTGGCCCCAAATCAAGGTGTTTTATCAAACCGCAGGTGAATGGACACAGTATGCAATATCCGTAACTTTTCATATTTAGCTAAAACTAAGCAGGATTCTCTCAAATTTTATTTTAAGCTTGCATTACAAATTACTGCAATACATAATCTCAGAGTCGGGGTGAGAGAGGGAAAAATCTTTACTGCTTTCCATGCATTTTCTTCCCTATGCTTTAGAGGGGTTACCAGGTATCTCTACTAAATTATAATTAATTTAGAAGTAGACAGAAAATATTCAAAAGACGATTGTTACAAAATATCATTGATTAATTTATTATTTCTTCAAAAGAAAAGTCTTAGCTATTTGTTAAAATTAACATATTCAGATGGAACATTTACTTTGTCAAGTGTTCTGTTTTGGTGTTAGACATTTTCTTTTGCATATATCTTTCCTCATTTTGAGCAGTTTCCTAGAATGAACATTTGATATTTCAAACAATTAGAAAGTATTAATTTTAATATTATTAACACAATCAGAAGTCTTTAAATTTCACAAGGTTTATTTTTTTCAGGATGATATTACACTGGGGTATTAAGTTGCGTATTTTGGAAGATTCCTCTTTATTCAAGGCAACCCACATCGATGTACATGAATTTTTGAAGCACTTTAAGTTTCCTTAGGTCAGTAACCTACTGTGCTCTTGTTAGCTGAAGAATTTAAAACAACCTCAGCAGATACCAAAACTGTTTTTCGAGGCAAGTAAAATGAAGAGACCAGAAATAGGAAACTAGTGCTTACATGTAAAACATTAAGATGATCCTCAAAGCTAGCTTCTAGGCCAGAGGACTCCTGTCAGGTACAACATGAAAAAAATGCCAGGAAAGGTCAGTCTTGGGATCAAGAATAGAGTGATGGGGGACCTTTACTGGACAGTTCCCCTCCCTACATTTCTCCATGTCTCCTTTCAGCTACCTAGAAAGCAGAAGTACATTCCAGTGCTACAGGAACTTAAGCGCTAATATGGAACAGTACATACTAATCCAATCACTGTACGGCAATGGATCTTCACAATGGTTCATTCAAAAGATGATTCAGAACACGTAGAACATTCATAACCAAAATACCTGTGAGGCAATGATGATTTTGTGCTGATACAAAAGGTCAAAAACAAATGGCAAAAAAGTTCACATCACAACAGCTTGCCACCAATGTCAAGCAGCTAAGTAGTTGCCACAATTGTAGGGAAGAGAGCTAAAACAGAAAATGTCAGCATCCTCCTTCCTAGCACTGTATTTTTTAATAAAGAGGACACAATAAATTAAATAGATTCAATTTATCAAGTCACCATGTAGTCTTCTGTCAGTTTCTATCTCAAGGTACGCAGTGTCAACAAAATAATCATTTTAAAAGTTTAAAATAAGCCTGAAGAGGCAGAAGTGTTGATTATGTCAGTTGTCTGACATCTACTGAGCAACAGACCTAACGCAACTTTTGCTCTTAATTGGCAACAAAAGCTCCAAGTCCAGCATTATCAGTTCTCCTGCAATAGCACCAGTAAATACAAGTCAGCTGCAGTAAGCACAAAATGTAGGTCTTCAGGGTCAACTTTTGAGTAAGTTCTAGTCTATTTCAGTCTTAGGATTGAAATAAAGTTCTAGAGTATTACAGCTGGAATACTACAGCCCTATGTAATTCCAGGTTTGCTTGTTTGCTTTCTTATGCCTGTGTATGTTTACCTCAAAGGCTACTAGAGTATCAAGAAAACCAATTTTGTTCAAGTGCAGGTTGCCATGAACAGACTAACCATTCAAAAACCTTCAGCACATGGCATACCAAGCACGGCATCCAATAAGCAGAAGAACCAAGATCGCTTTTGGATATAGAAGAAGATTTAGATCCAATTACAACTAAGTCAGTTTATCAGCCTCCACTGCCTATATCAGATGTAGAGAGCAGGGAAAAGATTCGGCTCACTTAACGTAAGTGCTTAGGATCTCATTATAGTTAACAGTTTCAGTAAGATCAGGTGAAGCAAATCCACTACTAAATCAGAAGCTAAAACAAATCTAAGTCAGTGCTACCGTAAGCTATACAAAGGATTCAGTACATTCAAGAAGGATATTTTTTGAGGAAAACTATTTAGCAGTGGCAGCTCTCCTCCAACCCTCTCCTTCTGGGTACCTGGTGACAAACACCCACCAGCACAAGCAGTAGCTGTCAGAGATGTCTGGTTTACTCAAATATTCCCATGCTAATCATATGTGCTCACACAGCTCGCAGAGTGCACTGCAACTTCAGAAAACTGCAGTATACTTCATCTGAAGGAAGAAATCTGTACTTAACTTGCATAAGATCCAATGGCTTAGCTTACTTCACCATTCAGCTCATTATATCCTGTCCAAACACTTTAACTTTAGATGGCAGTTACTCAAGATAAAGACAGAATCAAGAGCTCTCTGGTATCACTCTACCTTCCTACATATATGGAATTTATGCAGGCACATCTTTTGATAGTAAAAATAAATGGGGCTTGCCAAATCTTAGTGCAAAGTAGATTTGCTATAACTGAAGTAATTTAAACCTTTTCTGAACCATTCCCAACTTCCACTCCTATTTCTCACACAACAGTATCAATGAAACAATGAGTTGCCAAATGGAGATTTTTTTTTAAATAGTCAGAACATCTAAATTGCATTTAAAGTTATTTCAACATGATAACTAAAGCAAAAAGGATACTGATCTGTTTGAGGTCTTCGGAAGTTTTCTGGTAGATTAGCTTCATACAGTAGCCTTGCTTTAGTATTTCCCATTTCCTGCATGCACTACGGAAAAGTGGTAGAAAACAGTTAGTTCATGACCACTGGTGCTTTAAATCACGATACAGGCGGAACGCTAATGGTGTGCTAGAATGACACTGTAGGTTTTAAAGAACTTCAGCGCCCCAAACTTTCAGCACTTAACAAGCTTCAGCTTCTCAAACTCGTTTAACATACCAAAGATTCTTATGAACATGAGTACTTCCGATCCCATGTTTGAGAGGAGTTAAAATCAGGTACCAAAATTATCAAACAGAAAAAGAAAAACAAAAAAAGGTTTAAATAAGATCTCTCTGAATAGACTATAGTTGACTGCAATCAGTTCAGTCCCATGGAACAAAACCTAAAAAATCCTGTTTTACCTTTTCTCCCCTTACAGAGAACCAGAAGGCCTAAAGAGTATGTTCAGTACTTTATTGATACAGAATCACATTGAAGTTATGAAGTATGAAGTTACCTTGCTGGATTGTTAAATTGCCCTCAAACATTCGAAAACCGCAGAATCTCTCCTGTCTCTCTACTTTGATTGTAAAACATTCATGATAAACTCAATGCTTCCAAAAGGATTCCTAGAATCCCTTCCAATTTGAAAACACTTCAGCTTTTTACCTGTATTTGCTCTGGTGTCCACTGGTCCAAGTTGACAGATTTGACCCTTGATATATGGACCCCAAGATTTCGATGTATTCCAGCACATCTGATGCAAATAAAGACACCAGTGTTCCATGAAGCCCATCTTGGACCTGAGGAGAATGGGGAAATACATTAGTTATTTACAAAATTCCACACACTGTGAGGATCTTCTTTGGCGCAATTCCATTCTAGATGACAGGAATAAACAAGTCTGAATAAAGGCTGAGACATCTAGTTACTGTTAATAATCTCTACTGTCAGCAATTTTATTGATAACTTCCTACTTCTAACTACTATCACATAACATTTTAGTTAGCTAGGAAGCACACGCCAAACAAGCTTTTGAAAGCTGGCTTACTAGTAGCGACAAGATTTTGCTTACATTTTGAGTAACGCTCACAGCTGTGTTGTGGTTTAACCTGGCCAACAGCTATGCACCACCACCCAGTGGGATGGGGGAGAGAATCAGGGAGAAAAACATAGAACTCAAATGTTGAGATAAAAACTATTTACTAAGACAGAAAAGGAGGAGTCAAGTAACAGTAATGAGAATAGTATACATATATATATAAATATTTACAAAACAAGTGATTCATGATGTAATTGCTCACCACCTGCAGACCCATGCCCAGCCATTCCTGAGCACCGGCTGCCCCCCAGCCAACTCCCCTCCATTTTTTTAAAAAACCTTCTCGCATAATGTCACATGTTATGGAATATCCCTTTGGCCAATTGAGGTCAGCTGCCCTGGTTCTGTCCCCTCCCAGCTCCTTGTGCCCCTCGCTGGCAGGACAGTAGGAGAAATTGAGAAACTGAAACGTCCCTGGCTCTGTGCAGCACTGCTCAGTAACAACTACAACATTGGTGTGTTATCAGCACTGTTTTTCTCCTAAAGCCAAAACAGAGCTTCATAGCAGACACTACTGCTGTAAGAACTCTGACCCAGCTAAAACCAGGACACTAAGCAACAAATGCAAATATCAGCAAAAATTGCTAGAAGTTCCACCTTCCTCTCCAATTACAAGTCTTCTAAGAAAAGCTTCTGTAACTAGCTTGAAATTAAATGCAGAGCAATCCCACATTAATGCAACAAATCCATTAATACCCCATATACGCACGGACTTCGCAACACTAACATGCCAGCTCTTAGGGAATGATTACACAGAGATTTACAAAGCCAAACGATCAAAATGCCCAAGATGTATTCCAGCATCCAGAATGCACCATTCTGCTGAAATGTAAGAAAATGGAATTTATTCAGCCTTCTTGAATCCTAAACTACGGAATGAGTTGTCATTCACAGACCAATGAATTTTCCCACATAATCAAGATGATTTATGAACTTCACCATTGTTTCTCAGCTGTGTTAGCATGTTGAGAAAGACCTAGGGTATTCTAGCCTGAAATCTCACAGACACCACTAAATCGAGTCCAACTCAACTTGGCTTATTTGATAGTCAAGTACTCTTTAGTACACTCTTTAATGTTTTTATAAATGGTTTGGGTGCAGGACTCAAATGCATATTCAGTAAGTTTGCAGATGATACTAAATTGGGAAGAGCTATTGACTCTCTTGATGGTGGAGATGCCTTGCAGAGAGATCCTGACAAATCTGAGGGCTGGGCAATCACCAACCCCATGAAGTTCAACAAGAGCAACTGGTGGAACCTGCACGTGGGAGAGGGCAACCCTGGCTCTGCGTACAGACTGGGTGACGAGAGGCTGGAGAGCAGTCCCACAGAAAGGGATCTGGCGTTTCTTGCGGCATATGAAAAGGCACAGATGCTGACATTGTGCAGGTACGACATCGAAATCCCTTTATTAGTGTTCTACTCCAGCTTATATAGCCCTGCTCAGTAACCTTCCACTGTCCCATGGCCTAATACCAAAGCAAGTTGTGCCAATACTGCTTAAGGGTAAACAAGCTTCGCAGCTGCATCTGCTAGCTGCAGTCCCACCTTTAACAGCTAACAAGAAAATTTCCCAAGGTCCATCACATACGTTCAAGGCTTCAGTTCTACATACTGTTTTCCCACACCTCGCTCAGTACTATTCTCCCACAGGTTCTAGTTGACATCAAGTTGAATCCGAGGCAGCAGTGTGCCCTGGCAGCCCCAAGGGCCAACTGTGCCCTGGGGTGCCCCAGGCCCAGCACTGCCAGCCGGGCAAGGGAAGGGATTGTCCCGCTCTGCTCTGCCTGGTGCGGCCTCACCTCAAGCATAGCCTGCAGATTTGGGTGCTACAATATAAGGACATAAAACTGTAAGAGCATCCAAAGAAGGGCTACAAAAATGGGGAAGGATCTGGAGGGCAAGGTGTGTAAGAAGCACCTGAGGTCCCTTGGTTTGCTCAGCCCAGAGCAGAGGAGGCTGAGGGGAGGCCTCATGGCGGCCTACAGCTCCCTCCCAGGGGAGCGGAGGGGCAGGCACTGAGCTCTGCTCTCTGGGACAGCGACAGGACCCGAGGGAACAGCATGGAGCTGTGTCAGGGGAGGGTCAGGCTGGGGGTTAGGAAAAGGTTCTGCCCCAGAGGGTGGTGGGCATGGAACAGGCTCCCCAGGGCAGTGGGCATGGCCCCAAGGTGCCAGAGTTCAAGGAGCGTTTGGACACCGCTCTCAGACACAGGGTTTGGGTGGGTGGTGCTGTGTGGGGCCAGGAGCTGGGTTTGATGACCCTTGTGGGTCCCTTCCAACACAGGACATTCTATGACTTAGTGAGCCAATTTGATTCCTATGCCATGATTTGACTTTTCTGGGAGGATTACCATACCACTGTATGGGGCCAGGAGTCAGACTCAGTGATCCTTGTGGGTCCCTTCCAGCTCAGGATATTCTTTGATCCCATGTCTCTTACTTACATACTTCTTTTTTCAGCTCTGAACACCACCAGCATTAAAGGTACTGCTTTAAACTCCACCTGGTTCTGAACTCTAAGGAATAAAGTGATTAAATAATTAACTGTCAAAAGCAGGAAAGTTCATGGAAAAGATGCACATCCAGGCCACTAAGGTAACTGCAGCAGTTTGCATCACAGTATTAACATGTTGCACAAACGCTTTTCTTGTGCCTAGGAAATTTTTTGTGCCTCCTTCTGATCTTTCGCTTATGACTGTAATGGGTTGACCCTATCCAGACAGCCTAATAACCACAGAGCAGCTTGCTCACTGTTCTGTGGGACAGAAAGAAGGCAGAACAAAGGTGAGAAAACTTATGATCGAGATAACAATTGTTTAGTAGGTGAAACAAAAGCTGTTTGTACAAGCAAAGCAAAAGGAGGGATTTATTCCTTACTTCCCATCAGCAAGCGGATGGTTAACTAACTCCTAGAAAGCAAGGCTTCAGCATGCATAACAGCTACTTCAGAAAGCAACACCACAAACATCAATGTTGCTGCTTCCTCCTCCTTTCCTTGAGCATTTACTGCTGAACACAACACTGTAGGGTACGAAATGGCCAGTCAGTGCCAGCAGCTGCATCTCCTCCCAGTTTCTTGCCCACCCACCCCAGCCTACTCACTTGAGAGGGTGAAGGCAGACAGGGAGAAAGAAAAGCCTTGGCAGCATGCAAGCACTGTTCAGCATTAGCAAGAGCAAGGAAGAAATAAATCCTTTCAGTCAGCCTCCATTCTTTGGAATTGCTGTTCAAAATCCCAACATACATTCACAGGGCTCCGTCTTTATTGCACAAGGCCCTCCTCTTACTAGCTACGTTTTGGCTAGACACTTAGCCTTTAATTTGTCTTGTTGACTGTCTCAGGAAGTCAGATCACCTTATGTCCATTGCTTGACCTTTAAGACCACAAGGTATTAAGATGACTGGCAGTTTTAAAAGTCATTGCCGCCATCATAAAATTAGATTTCAGAGGTCAAGAGATCTAACAATTATTCACTGAAACTCACGCTTCACAAACCACACTTCTATGGGAAAATTAATACTTGTCAGGTAAGAACTAACAGTCGAGCTGTTTGCAATATACATCTTAAAAGAGCTCAAAAGCCAGCAACCTCCTGACCTGTGATTTCCCCACCACCATCCCATAAAACACACCATACACGAAGCATGCCGTTCAAACAGCCCACATACATCTATAGCACAGGAAGACAAAAGACTCCACCATCAATGTATAGTGCTGGAAGTTCTAGTGCTTTGGAATAGAGTTTTGCAGGCTACGTGCCTCAACAACACATTAATCAATCTTCAGCTAAAGTTGTGCACCAGAAGAAACTTATTTTAAATATCTTCTTTGCCCCTCCTTTATAGATAACGTAACTCAGCTTACACAGGTGCTTAATGTAGCCATGAGGGTTTAAAGACAAATTAGGCAAGGTCTCGCATGCCCAACTGCTTGTCCAGCGTGGAGAAAAACTGGGAGGCTTGTCCTCAGGTTATAAAGAGGAAACTCAGTTTTGACCATGTTACTACGAGGACAATGAGACATTTATCTGTAGCATCTATGCACGCTCTTTTTGTCCTTCAGGGTGCTTACACAGCCACTTTTTTTTTTTTTTTAAACCACAAATGGGTTGTACAAATACACACCCCGTCAGCCTCTGAGCTAGGCACTGCTCTTTAGACCATCTGTCTAGCGCCCTGTTCCTCACATTTTTTCAGCTATCGGATCCCATATACATGAGTTCTGCACTGATGAGACAAGATCAGGATAAGGGCTCAACATGACTGAACTTTATCTTGATAAATGAGGAAGGAGATTGCTAACCTAAAATTTTGTTAACAAACAGTGAGAGCATAATTCTCCTGTAGAGAAACAGTTTTGTATATTCTCAGAAGCCCAAAGTTCATTAATTTGTATTTATTTCTGAAGTAACTTAGGGGAATAAAACTTAAGCAACAGAGTAACAAACTCAGTAGTGGAATAGCATTGGCAAACCTGAGGCCAGACAGAAGTGTGCACGTCATCTCTGAATCCATTTCAGACTAATGACAAAGTGCAATATTAAACATTTCAAACAAAAATTAATACAAATCAGTTATGGCCACAGTAAGCAGTAGGTAAGAGAGGTAACAAATTTCTCCTGTATGGGCATTAAAACACCGGCTGAATATGCAATATGACAGCCTGTGAACAAAAGGAACTGCTCAGGTCAAAAGCAAAGCAGCAGCAACTGATGTTCAGGAACACGTGCTTCATGCCAATTAGCTTTGCTCAACATAGCCGAACAGCTGAC
This sequence comes from Alectura lathami, assembly GCA_013399715.1. Classification (NCBI taxonomy): domain Eukaryota; kingdom Metazoa; phylum Chordata; class Aves; order Galliformes; family Megapodiidae; genus Alectura; species Alectura lathami. The sequence goes on from VXAV01004053.1 coordinate 41,947, forward strand.
AGTCTGCAAACCATTCTGCGCTGGGAACATTCAACAGTAAATTGGATTGATTCCAAAAAAGAAAAGTTTTACAGTTGGCCCAATTCTGTATGAAGCTGGGATCTTTCCCCTGCACAAAGAAAAGATTCTGCACTTCGTAGAAGCATCCATCGCTTTCTTCTCCTTGGTTCCATAAAGATACATGTGGTCTTCTCCAGGAAAATTTAGGAAAGTAACCTACTGTTATCTGCTGTACATATTCATTTTGCTACTGGCATCTTGGTGACTGCTATTTTGTGCTATTCAAAACACCTTTACATGGCAGTAGTAAAGATACCTTACCAGTAAGAACTGCCATTATACAGTGCAACCCCAACTGGCCAACGCTAGCATGAGATGTCATTTGACCTAAGTTTTAATATAACCATTTATTCTTTTGAAAATCATTTCAGTCTTCTTCTTGCTAGAACTGAGCTGCACTTAGCAGCTTGGTGCACCACTATCAGTGTACCATTCCTGGTACAAAACCCACTTCAAGTAACTTCTTCAGTCATTTAAGATACAGTTAACACTGAAAATATTTTCGGTCTCTTTCATTGTTGGCTATAGATAAGGCAGGAAAAAATCCACTGGACTTGCACTGTGCTGAAAACAAGTGATGCAGATATGGCGGTCCACAGTCTCAGCAGTCCATGAAGTCTCTGAAACACTGTCTGAGTACACCCAAGAAAACACTCCAGTAAACCAAAAGCAAATCGCTGCTTCAAAGACGAAAAGCTTGCTTGTTTCACCTAAACTCATGTTACATTTCACAGAAATTAATCTGCATTCTTGGATGTTGTGCTAACTGGAGAAAAGCAGGTGACGTTTCCCACCGTGCCGGGTCTGGCTGGGGTAGTCAGCTCTCTCCACAGCAGCCCTACAGCTGTGTCAGTGGCATGTTCTGCATCGCACCACAGCGTGCCCAACAGCAAAGCCCAGGGAGAGGAGGAGGAAGGGGGGATGCCCGTCGTTACAGTGTCTGTCTCCATGCTGAGGCCCTGCCTTGCAGGAAGGGGCTGGGCACCTGCCTGCAATGGGAAGCAGCGAATGAATCGCTCCTTTTGCTGCCCCTGTGCACGTAGCTTTTTCTTATTCAGCTGTCACTTGATCAAACCTCAGGTCTTTTTGTCTTCCATTTTGTCCCACTCCACAGGAGAGGGGAGCAAGGGGGAGCGGGGCAGGTGTCCAGCTGCTTCCTAGGGTCGCTCCAACACAGCCACAGCTACACTCGACGGATGATGCCTGAATGCAAACAAGCTGTGACTGGACACTAGAACTCAGCTAGGTGCACAGGAACAGCACCAACTGGGACATACCCAGAGTAGCTCAGGAGCTTCTACTAGGGAGCATCGCCACAAGTCTCAGTGTTTCCTGGCACGTCTTAAGCACTGAGAATTGCTAGATAAGTTGTGAATTTGAAAAACACACTGAAGAGAAGGGTTTTTTTTTTTTTTCCAGTTACAGTAAACTTTCATGTCACTACAGTTACTGTGCAGAACATTCTCCCTACTTGCAAAAATATCTACAGTTACCTAAAAGATGAGAACATTTCCAATTCAGACTTCAGCTGTTCTAAACCTAAGCAATACAGAGCTTGAGAGTCATTGACAATTTTAAACAAGTCTTCACATAAGATGATTGATTTCACTCCAGTTTTTAAACTGCTGGAAAAGTTATCCATCTTCACATGACATTCACGTATTCTAAAATGCATTTCAGAGTGTGAATTCCATGAAAAATAAGCACAGTTTTCAGATATTCTGTTGAACTAGATGCTTATCTCTGAACTGATTTCAAAAATCTTCCCTCTTATCCCTTTCCAGGGTATCACTTCAGATCATATATTTCTCCCCCACATTATTTAAACTGGACTAATTCCTTGCCCATATTTCATGTGCCCCTTATACCTCTTTCTCCCCTGTTCCTACAGATCATTTTGGGAAAAATGTTCTACTCGATTATATTAAGAAAGCCGATCAAAGAGGCAGCAATAAACACTGCCAGCACTGCTGACGCACCCAGCTAACGTAATTACAGCTTATACAAACAGCTTTCTGTGGGTACAGCTGATCTGGCTCTGCAGGCAACAGCAAGGACAGCAGTGACAATGCTGAGACTGGCTGAGTGCATCATAAAAGGAAACGCAAGCCAAAGTACGTTAGTTCCTGGAAGTCCAAGGTTAAGTTTTATTCCAAACTGCTGGAATTACATTTTGCATTTGTGGGTGTATATGCCTGAACCATATTAAAAAAAAAAAAAAAAAAACACACACAAGGCTTACAAGATACTGACCATATAAAATGCCAAGAAAAAAGTACTTCTATCTGCATTAGAAAGAACCTGCAAACCTTGTATACTAACAGTATATGAATCCAAGCAGTTTAATACAGTGTGAAACAATGCTTTGTGTCTCCTTTTGGTTAATCTGTACAAAAATCCTTCAGCAGCGGACAGTGCCTTCTTCCCAGCTTCGAGCTGCCCTAGTAAACCAAGAAAGGTTCCATGCTACCAGACAAGACTAGGGCAGGACTACAAGCACTTCCCACACAAACATGCTAGAAAAAAAATGGAAGCACACTAAAAGGAAACAAAAGTCCTGAGACATGACAGACCTGGGAGATGTTCACCAGGGAACAAGCAAGAGACGACTGCAGAAACACCTGCAACGTAGGAGGGCGATGGCGGCCGCCCCCTTTCCGGGTCGTTCAGCGTTTGCTTCCCTCCATCACTCCCCCACCACCTCCTGGGCTCACTGGAGCAGCAGGTTAATGCAGAAACATTTCGTTGGCTGAGCAGAGGTGCAGTCCACCCTTACTGAACACCCCAACTAACAAGGAGCAAAGAGAGGTCAAAACTATGGTACTGTGAGCAAGGACACAGCGTTACACTTGTCTATTTGCTGTCAAAGGGAAGGGTGACTGCTTCACAAGCTACTCTGAACCCTGTGAACTGCTGGCTATAAATAGACAGTGAGGAGACTAGGAAGTTCTCCTCATCTAAAACTTTATGCCAGTGATGAAAGGCTGTCAAGGGTTTCCGTTTAAACAAGGTTTGTATTGCAGCTGCAGCTGAAGTTGGCTTTTGCCCCACATCCTTGCAGGTACCAAGCAGCAGTTCTACAAAGAAGGAAGCCAAGTCCAACCCTAACTGCTGTGCACCTCAAAATACGCTGTAGCAAGCTTATCTGGGGCCAACATCACCCAAGCCTTCTGCCAGACTACAGTTCTGTGGTCCATCCTGTCACTCCCAACTTCACTGTGGCCATAAAGCCCAGTGAAGTCACTTTAATTCCCGCTCTCCATCCAAACACTCCCAACAGGAGCAAGAGCCGGCGGACAGACTTTATTTGTCAAATAACTGGCTCCATCTGGTGGAGCAGCGAGTTCACTGCAGGAAGATTTACGTGTCTTCTAATGGTTGTTAGCCAGTGAACAAACTTTTTTTTTTTGCCAAAGATTTACCAAAATCTCAGGGGCTGCATCAGCATAAGCATGCACATGCAGTGCTCTCTCTGCATTACTTCCCCATGCAATTCAGACTGCAAAATTGCTCTGCTGTTCAACATCTAAATGAAGTCATCAATAAACGTTTTCCAGAAACATCTCTATTCAAAGACCACGAAGAGAAGACAAGCAGTCTTACGTGTCAGATACAGAGAAGAGAAGAAAAGGAAAACAAATAAGCAGCAGTTGTATTTTGTGGAGTTCAAGCAGCATTTTGATAACGCTCTCAGACACTGGGTTTGAATTCTGGGTGGTCTTGTGTGGAGCCAGGAGTTGGACTTGATGACCCTTGTGGGTCCCTTCCAACCCAGAATATTCTGTGATTCCATGAGAAAGAACTGCTAACACAGTTCCACCTCAAGTGGATACCCAGGGTAAAAAGCACAGGGCAGAACTGAAGCAACTCCTCTGAGTTCCTTCCCTCACAACAACACACTGGAGACAGATCAAATCAAGGTGAGGCTAAGATGCTCACAAGGCATACAATTACTACCACGCATTTCAGTCTAATCCTGCTCTCTTACCAACTTCCTGGGAAGCTGCTCAGTTCCCCTGAAAGGAGCAGCATCCTATTCACCATCCCCTACCGTTTATGATCCAGACTCACACACGCACAGAAAGAAGAGAACTACATATACGCAAAAAACCCACCCCAGAACTGAAAAATACCCCTTAACGGCAATGGAATCACGTCTATTGAATTAGTTAAGGCTTCCGAACAGGAGGAAGAAGCCACGAGGAAATACATCAGATTTTATGGATTAAAGAACAGATCTTCTTACAAAGAATAAAGGCCTTGAAGATCTTGCATAACAATCTTCAAGCAAAGGCAACTGTGCAAGAATCACAATACAGGAATCATTACTCTTCAACAAAGTGTTCTTCAAGGATCTTGAGCCTTCAGCCTTCAGAAAGTACTGACATGGGACTATTTACCTGCTACGTTAGTTTCTGGTTAAAAGGAACGAATAGCGTGAAGCACATTCTTGTGTCACATCTATCTCCCCGTATTAAGCTCATGTTTTTTCTATACAGTAGAGGCAGCATCCCTGCTTTACCCCCCTACGCAAAGGCTAAGGAAATCATGTGAGCACAGTCTTCACAGACCTTCATTTCTGAAAAGCACAAGTATACAGCAAAACGCTCTTATCTATAAGGAAGGCAACAAATGCCCGTAGCTTAAACAGAATCTGCAGAACCACAGAATCGTGTGGGTTGGAAAGGACCTCAAAGATCACCTGCTTTGAAATCTCTTCCAGCAAGCTCAGTATGCCTGTATTTTGATAGTCAGAAAAGTGATATAAAAGTGCCTTTGGATATTCTGTGACTGAGTATAAAACAGGACCCAAAGGCAGATTTATAAGGGTTGCACTAAAGTTTTGTTATGATCATGAGGCTCCTTCTCCATCAGGGACATGAGGTAAAATTAAAAGCTTGCCGCAGCTTATACACAACTCGCAGCCAACTGCTTTGGAAACACATCTGCATTACTGTACCAGCCCTGGCTCCACCAGTTATGCTCTCTCACTGACATGCAACGCAGAGCTTCCAACACAGGACAGGTTCAGCCCTTAGGATGGCTCCAGACCTTTGGTTACGCCTCCCTGAGGCCTCGCTCTTCTCTGGAGTAGCGGTTTTCTCAAAGGAGTATTTTCAGTGGTTTTGTCAGACAGTCAAGGCCAGAATTTATGAAGAAACTTAAAAATTGCTACACCAATAAACGTGTGGGGAGAACTCAAGTGGGACCACTTCAGTAGTTTAAAATAAAATTAAACTCAACAGCATGCAGTTGTGCTAAAGGCAAACAACCACAGCAATCACATGCTGTTCCAGAGCCCAGCGTGGTAACGGCTGGGAATTGTGCAGTTCAAGATTTATTGCCAAAACAGTGGAAAGGCGAGACTTGGATGCACTGCTTGGCTATTTTTAGCCAAAATCCGGCAAGTGGTGTAGAGTTTCAAGGACAGAAGTCCCCCCGGTTTGCCTCTTCCATCTGGACAACCATCATCCATGGAAGCCATCAACAAAGCCTCTCAGCCCAGCCCCACTCCCAGCGGGGCGCAGCCGCGCAGAAGCACCGAGCAGCACTCTCCCCTGCACAGCCTGCCCCACCTCTGGAACGCGCAGAAATCCCAGTCCACCACTTCCAGTCAGCCCTTCAGCTCACTAAGGCTTGCTTCAATAGCAGCACTAATTGCTAAGTGTTTTCAATCAAGACAGCATTTCTACAGCTGCATAAAGCCTGAACTAGGATGGCAGCACAGTGACACGGAGTTCTTTCAGTTCTGTTTAAGCCACAAAATTAAGTATACTTAACTCAGCTGATTTACTCGGTAACCACATCCAGCTTCAATGAAAGAAATTCAAATCAAACCTGTAACTGTTTAATTCTGGACTACATTCAAGCCATACAACATTTCAAACATCAAAACCTTTATTCAGTTAACTTTTAAGTCAGCAGTACAAAAAAAGTGCAGTGCGCAAATCAGAGGACTGGTTAGTTACAGCTGTTGGAGACAGACAGGAAGTCAATTTATTCTTGTACGAACAGCCTTTTGCTCATGCCAAATTGCTATCAGGTAAGAAATCTTCAAGAGCACAATAGAAGGAATCAAAATATTTGGGCCTTGCTAACAGCCAGTTACTAAAAATCTGAGTTTGACTGAATAAGACTGTGAGAAGATGTCTGCTCTTTCAAAAGGAAAAAAAAAAAATCATTTAGGCAAATATTAGGTGATACGATGCACATGCTAAGTTGATGTACTTTTGTTTAACATCTCCAAGCTCACTGTGAAGTTACACACACACACATCCCACACATAGTTGATTGCTCTTCATGTAATATTAGGAAAAAAGTGAGATCATGAACAGCTTTGGGGGGATTTGTTCCCCAAAATATCACAAGGCCTCGTTCATTCATCTTGTTTCTATAAAAACAATATTTTAAAGATGAACGCTCTGTTTAAACACTTAACTCAGATCTTGATACTACAACTTCCTTTTAAGCATCTCTTTCCAAACTTTGTATGCTTGACCTGTAGCATTTCACGGCACACACTTCCCCAGCCACCCTCATGAACCCCAGGCAAGCAGGGTCATCGCGTGTCAGAGAGCAGCCAGGCCGGCCAGGCTCAAGCTTGGTTTCTTAGGACACAGGCACAGGGAGAGCACACGGAGCGCACAGGACATTGTCACAGCAGTGCTCTCAGCCCTGCAGGACAGTAGCACACCACAGCACGCCCTCTGGAAAGTGAAGTCATTGCCCTTTTGCATCAGCAGTGCCAGAGGTGCCAGCCTGGACACGTTCAAAAAGCTAGCGGTTTCAGAAATCAAGTTTGAATTTGACTAAGGAGCAGAGCTCTGATCTCGTTCAGCCTGTTCACTCCTGGAGAGAAAGCACTGCTTGTGGCAGAGTTCAAGTTGCAAGAAAGAAGTGTGCGAGCAGTCGTTTCCTCTTAGCAGCATCTGTTTCCTTCTGCAAAGACAAGGTTATGCAGCGTATTACATTTCAGTAAGAGGCTTCGGGAGCTGGTCGTGATTGCAATTTTTCCCTTGTCAGCAAGGAGCTGCTGAAAGGCTTACTATTTTTAAGTGAACAGTTTATATTCCTTTCAAATGAAAGGAAAATCTAGGGAACTGAGACCTTACAAATATGCTGTCCTAAGTCGATAGCTAAGCATTAAGAGCACCACCAATCAGAAGAAAAACCCATCTATGTAAACCTGTGCTGCTCTGCTGGGATGCCGCCAGTGCCCCGGCACAGCCAGGCACAACATAAAGTTGATAGAAGCACCTGCTGCAAAGTCCTCAGCCAGCAGCTGAAACTCTTCCTCCAGTCCTGACAAAATCCTCAGAAGTACGACCTGCTTGCAGAACAAGTTTATAACACAGCCCCTTTGCTATAAACAAACAAGAATGAAAAATTACCTTCATCTACCAGGCCACCTATCTAGTAATCGCGTTAATTAGCTCCCCTCTACCATTTCTACTCAAATGCAACTGAAAAAGAGACTGAAGCGCTCCCCAAGCCACAAAGCCCGTAAACACACCGCAATGACTTCTCCCACATGAAGTCCTATTCTCTCTCTGCATTGTCTTCAAATAAGAGACTCAAATCTATAGATAACAAACACAGTGCCAAATTCAAGTCTCTGGACTGCAGAAACAGACTGAAACCACCTGCAAAGCCTGGCCACTCCCTTGTACCAATTGTACTGGCTGGGGCCAGGATGGAATTAGCTTTCCTTCAGTGCCAATCCTGTGTTGCTGATTTGGATTTGAGACCAAAACATTATCGATAACATGCCAATGATCTACTTGTTGCAGAGCAGTGCTTACACTGAGCAAAGGAAATTCCTGCTCCTCGTGCAGCCCTGCCACTGAGGAGGCTGGGGGAATACAAGAGTTTGGGAGGGGACACAGCCAGGACAGCTGACCCAAACTGACCAAAGGGATATCCTACATCACACCATGTCATGCTCAGCAATAAAAGATGTGGAAAGGAGGAGGAAGGGAGCTGTGGCTATGGCATTTGTCTTCCAAGTAACCACTAAACACAGGATCACAGAATGGCCTGAGTTAAAACAGACCTTAAAGATCATCCAGCTTCAAGCCCCAGCTGTGGGCAGGGTTGCCAACCACTAGACCAGGCTGCCCACGGCACACCCAGCCTGGCTTTGAATGCCTCCAGGGATGGAGCACCCACAACTTCTCCGGACAGCCTGTGCCAGCGCCTCACCACCCTTTGAGTGAAGAATTTCCTCCTAATACCTAAATCTCCCCTTGCACTTGGCCTTGTTGAACCTCATGAGGTTCTCGTGGGCCTACTTTTCAAGCCTGTCCAGGCCCCTCTGGATGGCATCCCTTCCCTCTGTTGCATGGACTGCAACACTCAGCTTGGGACTTTCCTTTGAGGAACCCATGCTGACTACATCAAATAATGGTCCTGCACTTTAAAGCGCCTTTCAATATCCCTCAGGTCAATTTTCTCCATAACTCTTCCAGGGACTTTGCTTGCACGGGCAGCTTTAGCTTTACCATTCAACTATTGACCTCAGCCCGTGACTCTTCTCACTTTCATCCTTCTGGTTCTCTCTCCCATCCCACCAAGGGGCAGTGAGCAAAGGGCTGTGTGGTTCTACTGGCATTAGCCCGCAACACCCGTGTTCACTGCAGCAGTGCACTCACCAGCCTTCCTGCCCACGTACCATTCTCCCTCACTTCCTCTGCAGGTTAAACAAACCAGACCAAGCAGACTGCTATGCTGCACCACAGACCCTTCTCACCTACTAAGAGCTCATCTGGCCACCCTCCAGTACTAAGGTATTGTAGTTCAGGCACAGGAATTCCCTACTACAGAAGACAACCCCATTCTTGGATATCCCCATGTTCTCCTGGAACAATGTTACTAACCTTCAGAGCAGCACTCCCTGTGGACTTGGGACCACAAACTTAAGGAAAGATCAAGGGAAACAACAGGCTGAAAAGGACAGACAGAAACCAGCCTTTCCCTCACTTTAAACCCCTGCAGAATGGACAGATCCCACCCCCTGCTCTCCAGGACTCTCTTGCACACCAGTCCAGCTGCACCCCAACATTGTCTTCTGAAGTCTCAGCAAACAGCTCAGACCTAACACCCAACCCTGCAGCTGGGTTTGGGCCAACCCACAAACCATGAGGTGCTCTGTGAGATGCTTCACACCTGCTCTTTAAGAGATACAGGTGCTGCATTTCCTCAGCCAGTCAATGAAAATCAAATAACGTAGGTGGGAATTGGGAATAAACCTCCTGAGGTCATTGAGGCCAGCCTGGTGCTCCAGCTCACGTAATTACACCAGGCTGCTGAAGGCCTTGCTCAGCTGTATTGCACACCTCTGAGGTGTGTTCCACCATCTCTGAGCAACTTGGTACAGTATTGGACCACCTCATGGTTACCAAAAGTGAGAAAACTTATTTGTATCTAATCAGAGCATCTCACGCCACACAAGGCTGAAACAAGGCTTGGATTTTCTCTAAAGGTATCCTTGTTTCCGAAAGCTATGGGGCAACTCCTCTGAGATGACACCAGATGAAACACAATTCAGATGAATATAGCGAGGTGCTCCAGCACAGCAGAAAATTGTCAACTCAAACATAGAGCACCACGTTACCAGCCACATGTGCCTGGAAGGAGGAGAAATTTCCTTTTAAGTAGTGTTCTCCACACTTGCTGTAACCAGATTGGTGTTACACAACAGAAAGACTGCCCTCAGTTTTTTTCCCCTAAGGCTNTCAACAGCAGTATTATGACAAGTATTTGTTATTAGAAAATAGTTTTCCACAAACATTTTTTTTTTTTTTCAGAATCTAGGAAAAGAAAATGAATACAACACCAAAGTAATCAGTTGCATTTAATTTCACATACAGAATTTTAAGCAAGTGTTTAGAGTGGAATTAAGGTTGTTTGAGAAGAATCAGCTCTCAAAACCTATTTCCAAAACTTAAAAGGACCCTCCAGCATGCGATCTAGAGCCTGGATTTCCTCCATTGTATTTTTAAGTCTTACTTAAGGCCAAATATTTGACAGAACTTTTTTTTTGCTAATAAAGCCACTTTTTTGGAATAACCTTTTTAAAAGGCAAGTCCACAAATACCCTAACTCCATGGAAACTGCAATGAACCTGACAAACGTAAAGGAGCATTTAGCATCACTTTCAGAGGCTGTTTGCTGTGGGCTGCACAACACCCTGAAAGATGACCCAGGGCTTCACAATCCTTTGTTAAGGAAAGGCCATGACAGCTACTTTTCTGAACGCACAAGAAGCCCCCAGCAGTTCAGTGCATTTAAAGTTGAAAATAACCATCTGGGTATCGCTCGGTAAGGAGAAGACCAAAGGGCGCACAGCCAGCGTGCCGTCGGTGCCTCTTCTGTTCAGCCACGCCTTAGGAGAGGAGCGCAGATGTACATTTCTGTTAGAGATGTAAAGAGTGAATGCCAAGTACAGCATTTGCTATGTTTGAAGAAATGGATATTTTTCCAATTACCTGCAGATAACAGGCAACAGAACAGATACCCTATAGTTATATACCCTAACTGGGAAGCCGAGCTCTACACAGAGAAGCACTGGCTTTTAGTCATACACTGGTTGTCTCTAGAAATTGTCGTGAATGACAAATTCAAACCCAAATGACTTGAGCACAGAGAGCTTATTTAGCATTATTACTCAGCCCCAGATGCCACTCACCACCACACTTTGAACCCACATGCAAGTTCCAGTGCACTGAGGAATAGCAGGTTACACGCCGTGAATCACTTCCACCTCCTTTTGCAGGAATTCCTAGAGGAGTACTACAGCCTTTCATCCCACTAAGAAGTCCTGTGCCATAAGGCTTTATCCATTTAAGTGCTTTACTAAAATTGCATAATGGATTCCTGTTCCCTCCTGCTTAAAACGGAGCTAGAATACAAGAGGAGTACAGCAATCAATAGCCAAACATGGAACATCAAATTCCTTTCCCCACCCATGTGAGGAGGTACAGCTCCTCAGCCTTCAGCAGCATATCCATTTTTTTTTCCACAAAAATCAGAGACAGGCACAGCCTCGAGAAACAGAGCTGCTTTCACCAAACCCCAGCTGCAGTTAGTTGCCTGGCAACACTGCCCCTAAGCATCCTCCTCCTATCCAGGCTCTGCTCTGACCAGGGCTGAGCTCCCGCCACATGCCACAAAAGTCTCTGGGAAGTAAGTACCTTTCCTCAAGAGATAAAGCTCTGGCTTAACTGAGACAGCCAGCACCCTGACCTGTGCAGGTTTTTACGTCCCCCATATAACTCGTCACCATACCCATGAGTTACAGAATTAGTGCTCTCCATATGCACAGCACCTACAGACTTGGGAGCACTAGGATGCTCTCTGAACCTTTAAGTTCTTCCTCTTCTTCAGACAGTGACCCCAGAACACAAAAGCATCCAACTCCCCTGGTGAGAGGAACACAGACCAACTCTCAGGTGGAAACAAAGCAGGACCTCAGGTTCTCTCGACCAGATCAAGCGTTTGACACCAAGCAGGACTCCTCGACAGTACACAGTCATGTATACGTTTAGCACCTACTGGAAAGTAACAAGTGAGCAGAACAAGAGTGGAAGATACAAAAGGGTTAGTTCTACATCACATGACCAGACCATTGGAAACAAAGATGAATAGATAACAGATACCCATTCAAATCTAAGTTTACTAAGTTTTCAGAAAGCAGATGAAACAGCTTTGTGGCACATTAAGTCATTCAAGAGAAAAACCACAGAATCCCAAAATGGCTTGGGTTGGTAGAGACCTTAAAGCCCACCCAGTTTCACCCCCTGCCATGGGCTGGTTGCCACCCACTGGGTCAGGCTGCCCAGGGCCCATCCAGCCTGGCCTTGAGCACCTCCAGGGATGGGGCACCCGCAGCTGCTCTGGGCAGCCTGGGCCAGTGCCTCACAAACTTTACAGTGAAAAATTTCTTCCTAATGTCTGATCTAAATGTACTCTTCTAGTTTAAAGACGTTACCACATGTCCTACCACTACACTCCCTGACAAACAGTCCCTCTCTACCTTTCCTGTAGGCCCCATTTAGGAAATGGAAGGCTACAATGAGGTTCCACTGGAGCCTTCCCTTCTCCAGGCTGAACAAGCTCAGCTGCCTCAGCCTGCCTTCATAGGAGAGGTGCTCCAGCCCTCTCCTTGTGGCCCTCCTCTGAACCCACTCTAACAGGTCCATGTCCTTATGCTGCAGGCCCCAGAGCTGAATGTAGGAAAGTAATCTTGCTCAAGCCCTCAGCAGACATTAATCAGGTAAGAGGCCAAATAGCGTGAGCAGGAATTCTGTACCAGTTTCTGTTTTGCCCCTAGTCTGCCAGGGGCCATCATTTTTAGTCACAATACAGAGATCCAACCAGCAGTTTTAAGATCCAGGGAGATTTCTTGCCCAGAAGAGATCCTTGAAGGCAGGTCGTACAGTTAAAGACCAAGGTCTCCTGCCCCATTCAGCAGTAGGCGAACATTTTCTCTAGCCCTCTTTTTGCTGCCAATGCATCTGTAGAAGTCCTTCCTCTTGTCCTTCACGTGTTTTGCCAGATTCAGCTCCCAACAGATTTTTCCTTCCCTCCCTAACCCCATCCCTGCATGCCTGGACAGTATCTCTATATCCCGTCTGGGTCACCTGTTTCTGCTTTCACCTCTTACATGCTTCTTAAGTCTGAGCTTCGCCAGGAGCAACTTGTTCATTTATGCAGGCTCCCTGCTCCTATTGCGTGATTTCCTGCTCATTGGGATCTGCCCCTCCATGGCATGAAGGAATGACCCTTGGGAAGAAAACATAAAAGTCAACCAGCTGTCCCAGACCTCTCTCTTCCCTAGAACCATCACCCAAATAATTCTTCTGTTCAGGGATAGCCCTGAACAGGCTAGAAGTCTTCTCTCCTGAAGCGTATGGTTGCAACCCTGCTCTTTTGCTTTGTTCTCTCCTCTTCGGACCCTCAACTTTTCCATCCCTCAGTCTTCACAGCCACAACTACCCCAGCCTTTACATCCCCACCTTGTCCTTCCTTGTTGACAAGTCACAGGTCAATCAGGTCCATCTGAGCATCTACCTTTGTCCTCAACCACTTGTGCTGAGAAGTGACCATCAATGCACTCCAGAAACCTGCTGAACTGCTTGCTCCCTGCTGTATCCTTGTGGTTCAAGTCCCCCACAAGCACGGTGCCCTGTGAATGTCAGGCTTCTTCAAGATGTCTGAGGAAGGCCCGTAGTGGTTTCACACTGATGACTAGTCAAGCTCCACCATGCAGTTCTCTCACTCCCGCTCCTCGAAAGGGCAGGAGAAAATGTGATAAAAAAGAGCTCAAGGGTTGCGATACGGACAGGGAGATCAGTCACTATCATGGGCAAAACAGACTCAGCACAAGGGAGATTAACATAATTTATTGCCTATTGCTAATAACAGATTAGAGCAGTGAGTACCAAAAGAAAACTAAGAACACCTTCCCCATCCACCCTCCTCTGCTTCCTCTCCCTGAGCAATGCAGGAGAATGGAGATTGTGGTCACCCCTAACACCACTCCCTGCCCCTGCTCCACATGCCATTCTCCCCCAGCTGATCCCCGTGGGCTTCCCACAGCCTGCAGCTCTCCCAGCCCTGCCCCAGCACGGCTCCGTCCCACGGGGCCCACCCTACAGGAGCTGCCCCAGCACGGGGCCCCACGGGCAGCAGCTCCCCCAGGCCTCTGCCCCACCGCGGGCTCCTCCCCGCGGGCTGCAGCTCCGGCCCGGCCCGGGGCCTGCTCCTGCGGGGGCTCTGCGTGGGCTGCGGCCTCCTCCAGGCCACATCCCCCTGCTGCCCCGCGGGCTCCTCCGTGGCTGCACGTGGAGATCTGCTCCGCGGGGTGCCCGTGGGCTGCAGGGGGACAGCCTGCTCCGCTGTGGGCCTCTGCTGGGCTGCAGGGAGCTGCTGCTCCACGCCTGGAGCACCTCCTGCCCTTACCCTGGTGCCTGCAGGGCTGCACCTCTCCCATCTCTCGCTCCTCTCTCCCAGCTGTTGTTGCACAGTGTTTTTCCCTTCCTCACCTTTGCTCTCCCAGAGCACACCCAGCGTCGCTCAGGGCTCAGCTCTGGCCAGCAGCAGGTCCCTGTTGGAGCAGCTGGAGCTGGCTCTGCTCTGACATGGGGCAGTGCTGTGCTCTGCTCACAGAGGACATTCCTGCAGCTCCCTGTCCTCCCCTCGCCAAACTTTGCCACACAAGGACAACACAGGAAGGAAGGCCTCATTCCTACTTTTCCTGATCAGGTGGTTGGGAGCAGCCACCTGCACCACCACCCATGCTGGCCTCCCCACTAGTTCAGGTGAAGCTGGATTCAAGTAGTTACAGGTTCAACAGCACTCCTCCTAAAGAAGCACAACATGAGAACCAAGACCTCACTGAGCATTAGCTGTTCACAAGGCAAACTCATTAATTCTTACAGAACTCACCTGTGGCCTCTAGAGAGGCTGAATCACACTCAAGTGAGCCTCAGTGAGCCAGCCGATGAAGATGCGACACCTGAGCTAAATTAACCTTGACTACTCCCTGGGTAATAGCAGCCGACTCTTTACTAATCCCCTTAAGAAATCTGGATTAAGGAGAGAACCAGCCCTCCAGGAAAGGTACCTTGGTAGAAGTCTACTTAGCATACAGATGCATCTCACTGCTTCCTCTGCATTGTCAACAAGGACTTATGGCTGCATCAAAGCTGCTTTTCTCTAGGGTGTTCAGACAAAGAGGGACAATTCACAGGACTTGGTCTCAGTTCCAGAGACGGAACAAAGAGAAGCTTAACATCCGGCATCAGCAACATCCTGCAGTGGCACCTTCCTCATGTCACTGAAGAGCGACAAAGCCACTGCTCAGGCATCATCAGGAGAGAGACACCAGCAGCTCCTGGCCAGAAGAACGAGGATGTCTTGCACTTCAGCAAGAACACAGTCTCATCAGCACTACCGAGGGCTGTTTCAGGAGCTGCCTCCCCCAGAGGAAACAGCCTGGACTGCCCACGCCTGTACTTGTGAAGGGAGGGATTTCCACAACTGTGTAGTCCACCCCAGTTCATCTAAAAGGTTACAATACAACTTAAACAAACAACCACCACACCCACCAAACACACTAGACCTGCAAATACCTTTATTCAAAGACAGATTTAAGTTGCAAGAGATATCAAAGGCCCAGTCTCCTGTCAAAGCAAGATCATGCCACCTGCAGGCTCATCCAACCAGAGCCTGCTGAGCCCTGAAGAACGGAGACCCCACACAAGCATCATGTTAAGGGCTCTGGTGAAAAGCCTTCAGGCAACATACAGAAGGCCAACAGCCAGAACACGCATCTGCAAACAACCGTGCTCTTTCAGAAGTTAAACAGATTTTCTCTGGCTTTTTTTTTCCAGAATGTTTTCCCATACTGTGAGAGTCAGGAGACAGAAACAAATCCCTTCCTTCAGGGTATAAAGACCCCACTAGAGTCATCACCCAGTACTGCACCAACCCCATTGCCCTCTTCCACCAGCTTACCAGTTCTCAGCCAAAGCCATCACACTTTTAGCTGGAAAGTGAAAGTGTCTTCTTGAGAACTTTTTTCCTCACATGTGATAGTTAACTTTTCAGCTCCCAGCACTCAATAGCAAGTAATCCTTAGCAAAGTCCAGCAAGAGGGAATAAAACAAAACCAGAACACTGGCATAGTTTTCCGCGGCAGAGGATCAGGGGTAAAAACAAACAAACAAGCCACCCTAGTAATAGTGTCAGGAGACTGTGAAGTTTCTGGTCCCTTGAAGTGTTTAAAGGTGCTACCTCTTGCAAAGAGGCCAGAAAAAATAGTAACGTAATACCAGAGATCCCTAGGATTTCTGGTGATACAGCTCCCTACTATTGTTAGGGGCCAAGATGGATCATGGCAGTTGCTAAGCTTTAGCAAGACCCACCCTGATAAAAGACTGTCTTCATCCAGACTATGATGAGGACAACCACTGCCCCCAGTGTGTAAGGACAGGGACTGCAGAAGCCTCCAGTTATTAAGCTCCTCTACTCATACGGACAAGCTTGTGCTTCCATTACCCAACTGACCGCACAGCAGCGAGACCAACCTTGCAGCAGACCACAGATGAGTACTAGCTATTTCTGGGTCCAGGTGGCCTGAAGCCACACCTGGTACAGCTATATCCACTGGTACCAGGTATCACTGCCATCAGCTGCTGCTTTGTTTCTGCTCTGTGGCTGAGCATCAGTACAGGGTCAAAAGTCACTCCTGAGTTGTCATTTGTGGAACTGACCTCCAAAAGAATCCAGCTCTGCTCCATGTGCCCCAGTGTCCTACTCCAGTAGTTTCTCCACCTTCAGAGACCACAAGAAGTCTTTACCGGAGGAGGGGCAGCAGCCAGTACCTTGTGTTGGACCAAGCTAATGCTGCTGACGAGCTGACCCAAAGCACACCTGCACTGACAGTCGGAGGCAAAAGCTCAAGCTCTGCTGCACAGGCTGAAGGCAGCAGGCTGAAAGAGTTAGGAATTAACCTCAAGAACACGGCTAAGGCAGAAGCACACTATGAAGGTATACAACATTAAGACAAGGACAGAACTAGTCAAAGTAAGTAAACAGTGGAAGGAAGCAGTGTCCTTACACTGAGGTTCTTACGCATTTCAGTTGGTCTCCCAGCCACAGAAGGGATCATACTCAAAATTTATCAATTGCCTACCAAAAAATAAAAATAAAATCAGTCCTAACGGCTAAATATAGCTGGAATAGCCCAGATTTTTTTAGATTGCTAGTTTGTCCATTCCAATTTAAACTAGGTTCTTATTTATTGCTGAGATAGGCAGGTTATTAGGGCAATTACAATCAGGTTTACTTCAAGCCAAGTTTGTTATAATCCACTTTCACTACACAAACTCCAGCACTGCCTTTTTTCTTGTTCTGTCTCTCACATTCCTTAAGTACCCCTACTTGTTGCTCTTCAAACAGAAAAGATCTAGTCCTCAACTGTACACAGATATCTACGAATGGTATAGTAGAATTAAAAATTATTGACAAAACATTTTCATGCAATACTAAACTGATTTCACCTGGTTTCAGAAACAACAGTGTCAATGTGTCCTTTTCTACCACAAGTCTGGTAAGAGATCACTTAACCGGACTTCCTGCCTCATAGTGCAGGAAGCAAGTAAACTAAACAAAACAACAAGAGTCACAGTTATTGTAACTGCTACAGTTCAACAAAATCAAAAGCAATTGACAACTCAGGGAATTGCCTTCTTGACAGACCTGAACTCACCAGCAGAGCTCAGCAGGCAGCGTGTTTCTATTAGTCAACACCTGTTCGTTACGCACTGCGTGTGGAAAAGCTGGTGGGAGTACCTTCGCGCTGGTTTCAAGCACTTGAGCGCTGTTAGGAACAGCGACCAGAGTCCTGTGGCCCACACTTGTGGAGAAGGATGCTACACCAAGGTTTATCGTCCTCGGTTTGCTCCACAGGCCCCCTCGCTCTCAGGGCTAGTCCTTCGACACTGCTGAGGAAGTGCTGGATTCACTGCTGTTTAACATCAGGGCCCAAGCAACAACAGCCTTGCTGCCATGCAGAAACACAAGCCTGGAAGACTCTGAGCAGATTACAACTGGGTACTAAATAGAAAATAGAATTAGCACGCTGTGAGCCCCTGTAGTCACAGGGCTGCTGACTGACATCACCGGTTTTTGATTTTGGTTCCACTTGAGAGGTCCGTAA
This sequence comes from Alectura lathami, assembly GCA_013399715.1. NCBI lineage: Eukaryota > Metazoa > Chordata > Aves > Galliformes > Megapodiidae > Alectura > Alectura lathami. The sequence continues at coordinate 59,732 of VXAV01004053.1, forward strand.
GGTGTTATTGTAAAGAGATTCATGTATCAGCACAAACAACAACAAAAATGCATTTAGTCTCCCTATACTATGAAGGAAAAAAAAACATCAGGTGCTCCAAAATGGCTCTCCATACTGCCTGCACACCAGACTGCCAGACAGATCTATAGCTGCTTCTGTCTCCTGCAACCTTCCAGCTCCTGCCAGCTTTACTTACCCATACGCAGAAAAGGACGCGAAGAGCCGCACCACAAGAATACGCTCTGGGAGGAATTTCCGTTGCTTGTCTCTTTCAAACAGTCAGGATCGCTGAAGCTGCTGTCTACATGCCTTAGCATTCCCTACAACTACCAGGGATAGGTGGTGTGACACCAGGAAGACACGTACTGCCTCACGCAGCCAGCTGCTCAGACAGGGATGTAAAGAACAGTCAGCATGCAGACAAGCGCTGCACTGTCAAACGTCATCCCTCACTCTTCCAAAAACCCAAGTGATTGCAAAGACAGTTCCAGAGCCTTTGAGTTTTAGGCTTCTTGCCCACAGAGGTATCATCTGCGGCCCTAGAGCAGGTACCTTCCGATGGGTCTCAGCAGCAGCAGTTGGATTCATGGCAGCTATTCCAACAGTTAAAAGGCAACTACAGAACAAAAAGCACTTCCACAAACTGCATCCAGAGTCAGCAGCCCTAATTACCGCTTCATGCCTACTCTGGCAGATGCACCCTCAGCTGCATTCTCCACCTTCCAAAAGATTTGCAAAACAAAGCAGCAAAGAGTTATAATCCCTGTCTAACTCATCCACATACCTCACACGTCAAAAAGTAGGCCAGAAACCCACGGATGGATTTGTTCTTCCTGTAAGGTCACCATCAATAACAGCAATACTATTCGGAGAAAGACAAACGTATCTTTTGAAAAAGGGACAAACCTCCCACTCAGAGCAAGCAGGCAATAACGTAGGAAAGGTGCATGCTTGAGATGTCCTTACAAGCAGCACAGACGGTCCCTGAGCAGCGAGAGCAAGGAGAGCCAGCTCAGTGTTTGAGGAGTGAATCGGCAGCAGGGCAACAGCAAGCACTGAAGATTGCTTTCTGATACAAGAAGTAAAGGCCAGCAGGTATTAAAGGTAGGCAGGATCAAAGCAACGAGCGATGAAGATAATTAGGGTCAAAGGGGCAGTTGCAAGATGCCAGACGGTACCTGGCTGCCCAGGAGTTACCAGTGCCTCAAAACAGCAGGTAACACAGGTACAGGATGTGAAGTTCCAGCACCCCTCATATGTGACCATCTGAGCAGACCCCGAGGCAAATATAACACCTAAGGTCTGGGACCCAAAGGAGGGGCTCTAACATCTCAAAACAGGAAGGAATTTGTGATTACAACTTCTTAGCTCTTAGTTAAGAGCTCGCCCTGAATTTAGGCTGATGCTAGGCATCCGGCAAGACCACGCTAGAAGCGAAGGTTTCAAATATTGCCAGAGTAAGAACCAAGAACCAAACGCAGTTCATTTCACCACAAACATAATGTCACCTGACAACTGGGTGAACAGGAAGAAGGCAGAAACAGAACCCAGGGAACCCCAGCGGGCAGAAAGGATGATGACAGACAAAGAAGCAAAGCTCGCACAAAGAAGCTAACAGAAACTAAAGCAGACAATAGTTTAAAGGAAAGAAGAATCAGTAACATCAACAAAAAGAAAATGCAGGTTCTCTGATATGAACCCTAGCTCGGAAGGCCTCAGTATTTGTCATGAACAATTTAATGAGTCATTTTCCAGAAGGCAGGCCTAAGAGAATCTCCACTGGAGCCGACAGGAGGGAACTCCAGCCTGCGATTACCAGCATGCTCCAAGACAGAAGGGATGCTGTTCTGATGCAGGTGGAGAAGGCGACTGTCAGAATCTGGGGGAAGCCACGCAGACAGCTCACAGACCTGGGGTGCCAGCAGAGCTGCCTCAGACACTGCTGTGTGCCATGACTAACAACACCAGAACTTCGCCAGACAGCAGCAAGTCACCAGTGCTCAGCCACTATGGGTTAAGCGTGAAACTCTGGGAGGGGAAAAAAAATTGGCTGTAACAGAGAGAGAGCCTCCACTTTTCCTCTTCTGGCCAACAACAAGTCTCAACGAGACAATGACACAACAGGGAGGAGTTCAACGGTGGCATTACATTTTCATGGCAGGCGAAGGCTTGATTTCTACAACAGAAGTGACTTTGCTTTTTCTCCTGAACCACATTTTCTGGAAGCACATGGAATCTAGACTCTGGGGTACAATGCAGAGGCAGCCCAACACTGTTCACACAGCTCTCCTGCCTAGAAGGTAGCTTCCAAAGGAATGAAATGTCCACAGCCTCCCCATACAACCACGCCCCCAGCCGAGCGTCCCTACAATAGCTGACGCTATACCCAGCTCACTGCTCCACCACCTCCTTGCCGACCACCAGAAAAGCACACACTTAACTACAGGAGCACAGGCAGATGACAGTAAGAAGCTAAGATACAAAATGAGAAAAGAACCACCAGAACAGGATGAGACACATGCAAATTAAACTTGAGGGAAGGGAATACAATGGGAAAAAAAAAAAACAACTCTATTAGAAAGATGGAAACAATTTCAGGTTCGTTCAGAAGCAGAAGACAGGCTGGACAGGAGACTGGTAGGTGCTCCAAAAAGCAAACAGAAACAAACCACGCTGAAGGGAAGAGCTTTCTGCCAGTTCCGGCTTTGAGTTGTGACACAAGAGAGGTATGGAAGTGCCAAAGAAAGAACAGTGCATGAAAATATTCAGTCACACACACAGGAGGAAGGGGAGGCTGGGAGCATCAGTGCTGAACCAAAGCAGCAAAAGACACCAGGTAAGAGACTACAGAGACGTACCAACAGTACACTGACAAGGTGATGGTTAGAAAGAAGGGACTCAAAACAAGCCAAAACTGAGCAGGAGAATTCAAGACACTGATGCTGAGCAACCAGGCTCTGAGGCCTGTGCTACAAGCAGTACAGGCATGGAATTCAGTCAGCTCAGAGCAGTGCAGCATGAAAATGCCAATAATGCACACAACATACGAGCAGGACTTTTCCAGAAAGCCCCAGGTCACAGTGAGTCTTCCACCCAGTAAGCAGAAGCCTGGGAGCTGGAATAGCTGTGCTGGCAGACCAGTAAGGAGAGCTACTTGCTCCTAAGGGCCTGTTATCTTTGGTGTAATCCATATTATATAATACTTCCTTTTGCACACTAGGAAAATAAAGCCTTATTGCTATGTTTCCATGAGATCACTGTATTAAATAACGCTGTAGTGCAAGGCACTGCATGATTCGTCTTCATGGCCAAGAAGTGGCCTGCATGGGCTGGAAAGGGGGGTTCCCAGCCTAGTGCCATCCCTGGCTGCCCAAAGCAGCTTCCTGCACTCGGCCTCCACCCGAGGAGCACCCACCAGGGCAGCACTGGGGCTGGTCATAAGCTCAGAGCACCCGGCTGTCGGTCAGGAAGCGTAATGTTTAGGCCAATAAATCACTGTGCAACGTCTCAATGAAGTGCCTCCAGACGAAAGAGGGACGTGCCACATTTTTTCCACGTCAGAGCCACAGAACCCAAGGTAAACACAAACCCAAGGCTACGTACACCTCACTGAGCGCAGCACGAAGCTGTCCCACCAAGGAGAGAGGGAGAGAGAGAGAGAGAGAGAGAGAACCCTGCGCACGCACACACGCCCCCAGTCGCCGGCCCGCGACTTCCCACCGCCAGGACCCGCGGCTGGTCGGAGCCCGGCAGGGCAGGGCAGGGCAGGGCACGGCGGGGACGCGACCACGGC
>VXAV01004053.1:64275-81943 GCA_013399715.1 Alectura lathami
GTCCCGGCCCTCGGCGGGCTCTGCCCGGGCGGCTGCGCTGTCCCCGTCCTTCCGCCGCGCGCGGCGCTTCGGGGATCGGGGTTTTTTCTGGCGGCTCCGGGCTCGCTGTGAGCGGTGCGAGCCGGGGTCCGTCGGCGGGTCCTGCCTCCCGCCTGCGGTGTGGCCAGCCTCGGTGCTGCGGTGACGGTGGTGGGTTTTCGCACCGTGAGGCTGCGAGGGGTCCCGGAGGCAAACAGCCCCAGCGGGGCACAACGAGCCAGTTCCCGTGGCTTTGGGGCAGGGGGGGCCCAGGCCGACGTCGGGAAGAAAAGCAGCCGGTAGAGCCTGTGGGCGGTGGGGGGCTGCGCCGAGGCGTCTATGTGCCCTCAGCCCCGCCGAGAGGACGTGACCCTGTAGGAGCCCGGAGAGGGGGAGGCCGAGGGGAGGCCTCATGGCGGCCTACAGCTCCCTCCCAGGGGAGCAGAGGGGCAGGCGCTGAGCTCTGCTCTCTGGGGACAGCGACAGGGCCCGAGGGGACGGCATGGAGCTGTGTCAGGGGAGGGTCAGGCTGGGGGTTAGGAAAAGGTTCTGCACCAGAGGGTGGTGGGCATGGAACAGGCTCCCCAGGGCAGTGGTCATAGCTTCAAGCCTGTCGGAGTTCAAGCAGCATTTGGACACTGCTCTCAGACACAGGGTCTGGGTTTGGGCGGTACTGAGTGGGGACAGGAGCTGGAGTCAGTGATCCTTGAGGGTCCCTTCCACCTCGGGGTGTTCTGGATTTTATGAAAGAAGCACTACAGGCAGTGGGCAGCTCACACTGAGGAGACTGTGGTGCCTTTTGCCCGAGCCGAGGCGGGGGACACAGGGGTTGTTCTGTTCTGCCTTCTGGGGCTGCTGCGGGCACTGGGCCCAGTGCCCCCACCCGTGGATCCCAGCCAGGCCGCTCATCTGTGGGCAGGGCGGTGTGCCACTCCACCTACCCCTCACTGGCACCATGATCTTTCTGTCTTCTGCTTCTCTCCATTTTTATCAGGTCCCTTTGCCTCCTCCAAGTTACTCTGTTGAGCCTGCTGCTCAGTAGCATTTTTTTGTCAGCTTATTCCAAGCTTTTTTTTTTTTTTCTTTTTTCCTAATCTAACCCTATTGGAAAGAGCTGGAGCCTATATATAGCCTATAAAATACTTTCAGTGAGGCAGATGGAAATTCAGGTCTCTTCTCCCTCAGCCATTAAATTACTGAATCATGCTGTAGATCTTCCTTTTGCTCAAATCCAATGGGTAACTAATTATCCCCTAAATTTGGAAGAGTTACAACAGAAAAGCTGAGAAAACTGCATATCAGAATAATTCCTAGTTAATTCCCTGATGCGGGAGAACATAAAGGGTCTACCCAGGAGCTGTGCGTGCCCTGGCCAATGAGCTGCTGGGCATGAGGCTGCAAAATGTGGGCATGGCATTGAGGCACGATTCCAGGAGGTAGGAAGCCTGCCTCCTGCAGGGCCTCCATCCAAGGAGGTTCTGCACCAGAAAACGCGTAAAAAGGGATTAATGTAGCTTGGTATTAGTCATGCTTCGCTAGAGACTTGATCTTTGGGGTGCTGATTGTTTCACCTACAAGGGTACAGTTGTTTTCCTTTTCTAGCCCAAAGTATGTTCCATGATTATGTCTTTTGTAGAGAAAAACAGCTTCAGCCAGAAGGGCAGCGAATAGCTCTGCCCCTCGCCTTCATCTCAGGGCTCTGAGGAACAGAAGGATTTCAGGAAGGGCTGTGGGCATGGATTGCTCTGAGAGGAGAGAAAATGAGCTTGCATCTTACACGCTTGCTAAGTTCTTGGGTTCTTATGCCAAAGGACTGTGGCAGCAGCACTGCCATTTTAGGAGAAAACAATACTTGCTTTCATATTTTGTATCAAACTCAACCTGCACATTACGTATGCTCTGAAAAGACCTACTGTGCTGCCAGGACCTGTCAAGCAATCGGCTTAACTTAACGTGCATCAGTTTCTCAGATCCTAAGATGAACACGGTGATCCTTGCCACGGAAAGTGGCCGTTGATCCAGCCTCTGTGTCTGAAAAACCCTGCAGAAGTGAAGAGTAAGTGTATTGCTTTGGTACATAGTTTGGCCTCAGACCTCAACACTAATGTCCTGCTTGCTTGTTTCCTGGGTCTAGCTCCTGCTGTGTGTGCATGCTCGGGAAGATGGCTGTGGGATATCCTCCGGCTGCCCTTCAGCTCTTGGCGGTACCCAGCCCTGCGCAGTACTTAGCCATGCTTCTGCAGAGTAGTGTGAACAGGAACTGACCTGCGAGGAGTAAGTTATTATGGTTCTGATAGACGCTGCTTCGAAAACAGCGCGCTGCAAATGCATTGTTAGGTGTTCCCTGGAGGGCTGAAGTGAATGTAAAGGTAACAAAACTGTATCCCCTGTGCGCCTTGGCTGCTTCTAGACCCTAGGGAGAAGCGGAGTATTGTACAGAGGAAGTTATTGCCAGAAGCGTTTTTCAGAGGGAGAATAAAAGGGAAGAAATTCTGTCTTTCAGGTCACGGGATGCTTTTTAGAAAAAGTGAAGGTCTGCCCACACCAGGCAGTGAGATGTAGTGCACAGAGGCCAGAGGTGTCACCACCTAGGGCTCCTTCCGAAGGGGAAGAGCACGCAGTTGTCTTGCAGAGCCTGTCAGCTTGGTGCCCTTTGCTTCACCTTTCGTAAAGCCCTGCAGAGCACAGCCTAGACAGCCCAGTTTTGGAATCCTTTCAGTACACACTCACATGTTCCAAGACCTGTGTCTTCAGAAGTGAGCGAGTTTCATGTGGCTAACGGAATGTTCCTGAAGTAACAGAAGCTGGAGTTCTGCACTCCCCAGTGCTGCAGACTGTGTTGTGTTCAGTGAAAGCACAGCCTGACCCTGTGCAAAAAAGCCTTCTGCTGCTCGCCATCCCATAGGCAGTTCCAGTGCCCCACAGGGGTACTCACAGGTAGCTTGTGAAGCTCATGTCATCCTACAGTCTGAGAGCCAATGCTCACTGCATCGTTGAGATGCCTGCCTTATTCTGAAACCTCCCCATAAACCAACTTTAAATAGTAGTTGCTAATCAGGACAGTATTAGCATAAATTTGACTTAATGGGGGAGAATGGATCAGGTGCTAAGTCATTAACTGAAAGGAACCCAGGTGTTCAAATAGCTGTGTTTTCCGAGTGCCTCATCCTCAAATATCAAAGCCCAGAAATAAACAGGGCTTGTTACAGAGGTTTTGAGTTTGAGAATTTCTGATTCACAAGAAACCTCAATGCTTCAGATACTTTCATGGTCTCATAGAGAAGAAAAAAATATGTAACTTTCTGGGAAATGGACATTTCAGCAATGTTTCTGAAGCTCAGCTCCCTGAGGTTGGCTCCTCAGGCTGCGGAGCCTGGGATGCCCACAGCCCCACACAAGGGGATAGTTGCAGCCCTTGGCTGTCAGGGAGAGGCAGGACATGGAAAGTTAATCTTAACCACTGTGTTTCAGACAGCACTTAAATGTATTTTCTATCGCAAACTTGAGATGCTTCAGAAAAGCTTCAACTTACGAGCTCGCCACCCTCTATCCCCGCTGGAGAGACGCAGGCATTCCAGGAGGGGATTCGCCTCGTTGTGAGTCAGGTGCCTAGCACCGGGGGCTGGGTACCAGCTGGAGGAGCCTGCCTTAGGGGGAGGTGGGTCACTTTCTGCATCATTTGCGTCTCCCCACTGAGTGTAAAGGGGAGGGGCCTGAGTGTACAAACTTCAGTCACGGAAGAAATGAATTCTCAGTGTTATTTTTAATTAGGATTTTTTCAGCAATGTACTTTGCCTAGGAAAATTCCTGTCCAGCTCTAGTTCTGGTATCTTCTATAGAGTAGAGGGAGGATGCAGTAGTAACTCCACATGAAATGAAGTCACAGCAGTGCAAAAGTGACAGGGACAAGACAGTCTGAACTACAGCTGAACATTCTATTCTGCCTACACGGGAGCAACAAGTTTGTGTCTGTCTTTCCCCAGAATGGGCACAGCAACTTGACTGGAGAGATGAGCGATTAGAGGTGATACATTTTTCTTCCTGTTTCTTGGTTCTTCGTTTACTTCTGCGCACAGAGACCAAGCACCTGATATTGACTGGAATTACAGATGTTGTGGTATCACACACAGCGCAGCCTGATTTCTGAGCACGTGGAATACACTGAAATCTACAGAGCAGGGTTTGCTCGCACTTCTGAGAATTAAGAAAGCAATTCTTAAAACTAGGAAGGGATCTCCAGCCTTATTAAGTAGCATCACTGAGTGACACCCCAGCACGTGATGACACACCCCAGCCTTGCGTTCCTGAGAGCTATTAGTAAACCTGCGTTGTATTTGCACATACAAATGAGTACCTGGCAGGTAGCTGCAAATTAAGTAGATGGATGCAAATGACTGCCTACATTTTAATGAGCTTTGCTGTCAATCAGAAATTGTGTAAGCACAGCAAAAAAAAAGTCATACTATACAGCTAATAAGCACGGATGCGATCATGATTTTTAACTACGACACGTATTTGGCCACTGTCTTGTGGCGTGGGATGCGGTGCAGAATGGTGTAGGTGTCGGGGAAGGAAATGGAAGCTCCATGTGGCTCCGCTACAAGCGCGGAGGAGATCTTAAAAATGAAATGCTTTGCACTTCCCAAGCTCTCTGTGTATTTTCAGCTCCTTAAAGCTGTATGTGTGTTTCATCCTGAGTGTCTTCATTTTGATTTATCTCATTCTAAGATAGGGATTTTTGAACAGAAACTCAAAAAGAGAGACTACTAGAGGAAGCTTTGTGAGTCATGCATTTGGCTCCCTCAGACTTTGAGGGTAAGAACACCAGCCTGAGGTATCGGTAGTCCTTGATGTCTACCCAAGAAGAAGAGCAATAATCAGACATAAAATCAGTTGCAGAATCCTAAATTTGAGCTATTAAGGGAGAAATATGAAAAGCAAATATCAAATGGGAGAGCTGAGCTCCGCTGGAATTCCTGTTTCACGTGCCACTGCGCTAAAGGTGGCCTTGGAACTTCAAAACCTTCTGCTGACTGCGTAAACTACAGAGCCTAAAGCTAGGAACGTTTTTGGTTTTGGCTTCACGTGGAACAAATCTCAGATTTAGCTCTGGCAACAGGAGCTGTGACTCATGTAGCCTGCTTGCTCAGCCCTTTGAGACCAGGAACTCGTGGGGAGGGCCGGCTGAAGACGAGCTGAGGAACTGCGAGCTTCGGGCTGTTGCAAACAAACGAATCTATCCATACTTAGTTTTTGAGGCAGATTTCCCTCTGGAGCAGTATGGTTTTCCTGCTATTTTCTGTAGCACTGTTTAAATATTACTGTAAATAAATCTGTGTTTACCTTTTCAATGCCCTTTTCAATGAGGAGCAATCAATAACTGCATGTTAGATCTCACCTGGTTGAAAGTCTGCAGGGCTCCTGCCAATGCTACCCATTTTGTCTTAGTATAAGAGTACAATCGTCCTCACAGAAGTGGAAACACTAAGGAGAGACATTTAAAATACTTTCACTTTACTTTCTCCTTCAAAATAATTTCTTGCTGGGGGAAACTGAAGTGGTGGGGTGATAGCCTTGGCTATGCAAGTCATATTGGCTTCTGAGTTTCTCTGAAGTCCAGAGATGCTGAAGAAATGTCATTTCTACTTCAAAAGTTGGTTATTTTTAGTGAGCGGCGAGTCTTTTATCAATAAGCGAATGTCTGTAGCGCTCACAAGCTGAGCTCCTATCTGCAGGAAAACACGTTTTTCTTCAGTCACTGGGTACAAAAGAAATGAGAAGAGTGACTTGCTGTAAAAAAAAAAATACATATATATATATATATATAGCCTCTTCCTTCAGCCGTCTGTGGTGGATCACCTGAGAAACACTTGGATGAGCTCACAGAGCACTGTCTGTGTCTGGCTGCTCAAAAATCAGCTGGGGGACAGCCTCTCGAAGCACAAAGAAGTCAGTGATGGTTGCTGGGTCGTGTGCAGTGCGATGCCAAGTTGGACTGGACAGAAGGTGGGCTGGCAGGAGAACGTGAGCTCTGACCCCAAGGATTTGCAGCTCTTGAAGATCTGCGTGGCCCTGCGGGCGGTGCGAGATCTCTCAGGACAGGAACCTGACTGGGATTCCCTGCAGATCAGATGTTCACAGACTAGGCAAGTTTTTGCGGAAACCCCCTTCTAACTCCTTTTCAATAGGGGCTTTCCTCTCCGCGCAGAATCTGCCTCAGTCTTTTGCCTCTCAGTTGTTTCCCTTCTGCGTTTTGAGGTATGGCACAGGTTACTGCGTACCTGGCACGTTTTTCACTGAGCACAGGCCAGCTGGACGTGTCACGAAATAAAAAAGTAAAATTAACATTGCGATGTCTGTCCTTTTATTACTAATAACTCACTATGTGTATTTTTATTACTTTTATCTTTGACATCAAAGTCCTGCTCAAAATATTAATGCAGTAAAGCAACAAGGATTTTCGAAACCCAATATTACTCTGAAGTTTTAAAGGTAGACTTCTAGCTCTAGAAAGTATATTGGATTTTGTCCTTTATGGCCTAATGGTTTGCTGTTACGACAGACTGAATCAATCCGATGAGCCCATGTTCAGTGTTCTGGCAACCATAAGCAGCCCTGGAATGTTTCCCTTCTCCCCAGAGGCACGTTGTTTCCGTGTTTAGTTCATTCTGCTGTTTTATCTGGAACGCATGCTTCTTTTTCTTGTTGAATCGTGCACGGTTCTGAGACACGCACTGAAAGCCATGTGCTTAATTTCCTGAGGATGAAGTGATCTTTTCACTTAGGAAGTGAACAGCAAAGGTTATAGAACAAAAGCTCCAGCTGGCCAATGGGTGCACAAGTTGAAGGGAGGAAGAAAAAAACATTGATCATATAGCAGTCATGGGGCAGATTTAAAGACCGCCTGTAGTAATCAGAAAGGCTGTTAGCGATTCCAAGGCAAGTCCTATGTCTCATGTCTAAAGTTGTTCTCCACAATGTCCATTTGTTTGACCGCACGATAAAGATCTACTTTCCACAGCTCATTTCTTGCTTCTGAATCTTCATTTTGTGTTCTTTAAAGTCTCCTTTCTGCCGGATTCTTGCAGAGCCTTTGAAGGGCAGACAGATGGTCTATGTCCAGGCTTCACTGCCATGCAGAGCTCCAGGATGCACTGCAGGCCTTTGGGGAAGGCATTTGTCTCTTGAAAAGAATGAAGCATGGTACTGAACACTAGAAAATAGTGAATAAAAAAGAAAGCAGAGAGGTTCTCGGCTTGAAAGAAGTGGCTATAGATGTATGTTCTGTGTGATGTTGAGGCTGTGCAGAAGGGCCTGGCTGCACTTGGACCAGCTGCAGCAACAACATGGCACACGCAGGTTACTGAAATGAGGTGTCCGGTGTAACACCTCGATACTTTGTGCACCAGCGTAATTTAGACCGAGAGCCCTGATGCCATGTTGTTTTGCTTACACAGCACATGTAATAACAGCTGGTGCTATGCAGGACATTGTTATTTGTTCTCTGAAGGATAATTTGTAATGAGCAGCGTTGTCCTTACACGATGACATGCTTATGTGATGCCCTCTGGTGCTGTCAGATCACCTCTGATCTTCACTTTAAATGGTCAGCCATCATCTCTGTGTTCTTGGTACCACGTGGGCTGACAGGACTTGTCCTCAGTGTTCAAGCTTAGAGCGTTCCTGTCCGCGACAGCTCTTGAGTGCCAGAAGACTTTTCATTATTAAGTGGAGAGGATAAGTGTTAGCAGTAGGCTTTACGTGATTCTGGTAATTTGTAAGATGCATTAACAAGAATTAAAAATAAAATTAAATAGTCATGTACCTTTAAGTGATGTTAGCTAAGTTAAAATGTGTGGTTTTAACAAACCTTGTATCTTACTTAGTGGGTATTTTTAGTTTGATTTGACTTGGATGTTAATACTCCGTTTCCTTTCTGGTTTGGGATTGTTCTCTGTGAAACCCCTCGAGATCACCAGTGGGACTTTCTGTCTCCCTGATGCTTCTGAAGTCCCCTGTACGTTAAAACACTGCAAGCAGTCCGCAGCTGCCTCTGTGTCAGTCGAATCTCACTGGCTGTGCCTCCCATCGCCAAGAAGCAAATTCCCCTGGGTGCCACACAGACAGGGATTTACCATGTCTGTGTCACACAGGCTCCTTGTACCATCTGGGACTTCACATTTCATTAAAGACGAAATGTCATGTCCTCTGAGCTGCAGCTTTCAGAGGGGTGACACATTAACTAAGCTCTGGAAGTGGCTCTCTGCTTTCAGGGTGGATGGCACGACACTGAAACTACAATACTTACCTTCTTCATCTTTTTTGTAGCACACATTTCCATTGCCTATTTGTATCGTATCCAAGGAAGGAAAAAACAACTTCCTGCTGCTTAGTTTTCGGACTGGAGATTCAACTTACTGGTACCAGTTGCACCAACCTCACTTCTGCACCACGTAATGTTGTAAATAGGGAGATTCCTCCACATGTCAGGTGGGTTTGGTACTTTCCTTTGACATCCCTGGTGGTTGTGGTCAGGGACAGTGTTTTTGCCTGGTGGCATGGGTCTGATCCAACACAGGCAGACCCCGGCCTGGTTTTGGCCAGGTGGCCCCACCCCCAAGGCTCAGTTTCACCATCTGTAAGATGCTGTAGCTAAAAGCCCATCTGTAGCCAGCAGTATTTCATGATGTTTGGGAATTTCTTGCCCCTCAGAAAACCAGGGTGAAGGCTGCAGAGCCTGCAGAGGTGTTTCCAGCTGAGGGTACCAGTTAGGCTCGAACATGGGCGCGCTGGGTGCTGCGTGCCTTGCTTTAGCTGCAGAGCTACAGCCTGCTGTGTTAGTCCTAGAGCTGTCACCTTTCACCTGTGGTTGGAGCCAAAAGGGCACGTTTTCTGAAGTGGAAAAGCCCTTCATTAGTAAAATAAAAGTAGAGAACTTTCAAAATACTATTTTTACCTTTTTTTTACACAGCTGTGGATGAAGGAAAACATTTAAAAATACATCAGATGAAATCTGCACGGTGGAATTTGAAGCCTTATTAGTGAAGATTGCTGTGAGGGGTCTTAATCTTTTCCTGTAAATTTTCAAATACAACTTTTACAGAGGCAATTTGTTCGAATAAAAACAGTTTTTAGAATAAACACGATGCAAAATATTGGCTGTTATTACAGGATTGAAGCACTTGGTAGTAAATTGAAATTAAGAAGAATTTGAGTTTCTCCTCCCTCAAATAACCTGACTTTAATGTTAATGAAACCCTGACATAAAAAGAAATCTACAGGAAGGGTGAAAACTGAGAAAAGGAAAACACTGAGTGTTAAAGAAGAAACCTAGAATGAAGTGGCTAAAAGAGCCTACGGTGGATGAGACTGCTCTTCTGAGACTAAGAACAAGCAGAGATGCTGGTTCTGGGAAAAACGCTTACAAACTGGCAAAGGACGCTGTGGACAGTCTGAGTGTGACATACCTGATTAGACTGGCGTTGTCTGATGCTTCCAAGAGGCTGCGTGTTTGGGGGCAGACCGTGTTTGTTTTCACCTCGTGCAGCCCATCCAGAGGTGCCGCTGTCGGTCTCCTCCCAAGTTTCTGTGTGGCCGCTGGTGTAGCCCAGCCACGCAGCTCGGCAGGCAGGTGCCCTGCTGCTGTGGGACACAGCCTGCAGATGCTCAGTCAGGGAGGCTGTGAAGCAGGCTTCCACGGACTCCTGCCCAAACAGGCTGACCCCACCTGGCTGAACGCTGCCACCTCAGGTTTAGCTTGGACGTCTCCAGTAGCTGTGGGAACTGCTGCCGACTCCGTATGTCATCACGGCTAAGAGGTTTGCTTTCATCATGGATTCTCATCACGTATTTCAGCTTGCATTGTCTTGTACATGCAACAAAACCAATCCTTTCTTCCTACTGTAACAACAATTTCTCCAAAATTCTGCTGGTGTCTATTTCCTCCTTAAGGAAGAGGACAGACCCACGTTACCGTAACAACGGATGCATGGCAAAAGGAGAATGGGACTTCAGCACTTAGTTCTGCTCTGATACTTTCTCAGTCTACCTCACAGTATCCACATTTATTTGCCTTAAAAGTATCTCATACTGGTGGCTGGGAGTATGATAAAGTTCTTTGGAGATGAAATGTATGTAAAAAATGTATGTGGCATTTCAGTCGTGCCCCTTACACATCAACAGCCATTAACCAGAGGGCATCTCTGTGGAGAAGTGGTATGTGTGCACAGCTACTCACAAAGACGTTATTTCGTTTCCACAGACATCATTCATTCCTCGTGTACTGCTCCTTGCTCTTCTGGTTCTTAAACACCCTTCAGCCACAACCAGCATGCAGTTCAGTTCACGTGACAGAGTGCTCACTGTTGGCATTAGGCTCTACGCATTTTCCAAAATCTTCCCATTGTTTCGTGATGATGCAAAGTTCTGTGATACCTGCAGGGCAGTAACAGCCTGCGAGTAGAAGAGCAAACAACACGGAGTGCAGGAGCTGCACAAGCTTCAGCTGGGTAAGAGGAGTAAGAAGAAGTTGAAGAGAGGAGTAAGGAGCATGAGCTGTGTTTGGCCAGGAACTGTTTCTTAATGTCAGGGGCTACAGTGAACTGTGCATACCTGGGGGGAAACCAAGACCAACCCTTGTTTTGGCACAAGCGATTGGAGGGTGGGATCCAGGTCATGGAAATTAGATGCTGTTCATATTGCAGGTGGACAGAAAAGTTAGAAAAATTGCATGTGAATAGGACTGGACTCCATATGAACAGGCAAAATTAAGCATTCAGCTATGAGTGTGGATTTTGAAAGGAAAGAGTGATGTACCCAGAGAGATTTCTACTACATATTTCTTAGAATTTTTAGCTATCAAATCTTGATGCATTGTGGAATGGTTTCATGAAGTGGCAACCTCCCACACAGGCATGAAATCTGCAAACATATCTGAACTAGGCTATGGAAATGTCTGCAGATCTTCATAGCCTAGAAATGGTTACAGTTTTCAGCACTGTGTGGGAGGCTGTTACTGAAACAACTGCCTTCCATGGGGAGGAACAACATAGGTATTTGTCTCGCCAGAGAAGACCAGACAGGAGAACTACATGTCTGGTACTCGGCAGGAAGTGACAGGAGTCCAAAGCGCTGCCTGCACCGTGGCTGGGCACACGCGGGTAGCTCAGGGAACAACCCGAGCTGCGCGGCCACAGGCCGCGTCCGCCCCCGTTGGGATGCTGCTAGGCAAGGCTGCAGGTCATCCTGCTTTTGTGGGGCCCTGGGAGGCACGGAGACTCACCCGGGGTGTGCCCAGCCTGTAGCCAGGGGATGGGGGAAGACAGCTGAAAGTACTGGAGAGATGTGGCAGGAGAGAGGTGATGAATTTGGGACTGGCTGCCGGAGAGGAAGCTGTGACGTTCAGTGACGCACCAGGTCATACTGTCTGTTTCTCACTGTTCATGGAAACTAAGTTCTATTAAGACTGGCTTCCCACAGAACTTGTTCTTCTGCGTGCCATCAGTGATGTGCTGTAGTGCATTCTGCTGCTCGTGTGCTGAGTAAAAACAGCCCCCCCATGCCCACCAGGGTTCACAGGTCCCCAAGGCTGCACTGCCATCTCCAGAACACCGAGTTCTCCTCAGAACCCATGGTAAATCCAGACCTGCTGCCCTCGAGTCTAGCAAAGCACTGCGTTCATGATAAAACTGGCTCTGAGAAGGCACCTTTCCTGGAGACAGCCTGAATTACAAAACAAACAAACAAACAAACAAGAAGGGAAAGATAAAAGCCAACAACACAGGCTTAGGAAAGGTTTGTTGCGTGTCCAGGAACAGCATGAAATCCTGACCACTTCTGAACTGCTATGAATATGTCTGGCTGCTGAAGTACAGAAGAAGAGCACTTGGAAAGGGTTCTGTAGACTACAAAGCCAGATTAGGGCTGCTACTCCCAAATTATGTTGCATGAGAATTTCCTATAGAGCAAGCAGTCAGAAAGTGCAGGGGTTTCTCACCAGATCTCCCTGTTCCCACCCATCAGCTCATTCTGCTCCTCACCATTTCTCTCCCAGCAATCAGCAAATGATGAAACTCCATGCAATAATTTTCTGCCAAAGACCAGGAGTAATTGTTTATTACTCTTCGCAGGGATATATACATATATATAAAAAAAAACAACCTCATGTTCTCTAGTGCGTTCTAAAATAACGCAAGCACCATCATCAGTGCCGCTCTGCTCTCAGTGCTGTGCTCCAACACGCTCTGAAATGACAGAAACCTTTTTGTTCCCATAAACTGAGAGAAAAAAGCACATACACTGTTGTGATAGTGAAAATCTTGGCATCATGAAGGCAGAGACAGAAGAGCATAAGAGATAAGAACTGCAATTTTTATTATGGTATAAAGTGAGTTTTCCATGGAGCAGACATTAAGGGCCCATAGCACTGTGGTTCAGGGCCATAATTAGCGATGGCCAAGCATGCCCAAATGCTGCCGGCTCTACGGCTCGAACAGTTCAGGCTAAAGGAGAAGCACAAAGAGGGACCGCTGAGGGACTCCCCCTTGAACTTCCTCTGGGGCGCAAGGGTCTCTGCCCGACCAGGAGCACAGGACTTGCTGCAACAAGGAAGGCTCGGGGAAAAGGTCAGTGTGACCCCAGCATTCAGGAATGGAGAGGAGGGCTCTGGGAACAGAACAGCTGCTCTGGCTGCGTGTTCCCCTGCATCCTTGCGGTGCTGCACTTCCTGGCTTCCCGTGAAGCGCTGCGGTCACTGCGCAAACCCAGCTCAGAGCGCTCCACTCCCTCCTCACACCGTCTGCGGAGCACAGCAGGCCTCTGTGATGCTGCTGGTACTATCCTCACTTGGCTACAAATGGTTTTATAGCAAGCACCATCTGCTCTTCAGCTGTCCAAGCGCACATTTGCCTGCCCTGCACCTGTCCCATAACTCAGCCTCTCCCTGCCAGGTGGTCTCACATCAGAGGCCTTCCCAAGCGAGGGGCAGGCATCTCTTATGAATGCATAAATCCCAGTTCATCGTCAGAACGGAAACTGTGTGCGACCAGACGCTAACTGCCTGGCTCGGAGATCAACCCTGTGCTATGCCACCTGACTGCAGGGTGCTCACGGAGAAGGTCAGCTCCAGCGCGGGAGCTGACATCACGCACAGCAGGCGTGCGTGTCAGTGATGTCACTGTCTTCTGGGAAGACCATGTACTCCAAGTTCTCTGACACAGAAGAGATGTTTCTGTTCCTAGCCATTCTCAGGTAGACAAATCTGTCTACCTTAAGTCAAATCTGTCTTACCTTAGCACTGGGTTTCTCTATGCAAACTAAGGCATCAACCTGCGACAATCGCTTAAATGAGCTGTTTCTGGGCTGCCCCTGGCATACCTGAATGTCAGCGCTGGACAGACCGGATGGACCACAGCCACCTGCTCTGAAAACCGTTCAGTAACATTAAATGTAACAGCCAAGGCATCTCCACCGTCGTCCAGTTAAGGAAGGAGGCTTTAAAATACATTTGGTTTTATGTTTGAAACTTTGAGGGAGATCAGTCTTGTTTACAGGTTCATAGAATCACAGAATGGTTTGGGTTGGAAGGGCCCCTGAAGATCACATGGTCCAACCCCCTCCTGTGGGCAGGGACACCTCCCACCAGGCCAGGTTGCCCAAAGCCCCATCCAGCCTGGCGTCGAACACCTCCAGGGATGGGGAATCTATTTTTCTAATCGCTCTGCATCCTTGACTTCCTGCAAGAGCTACATTTTACTAGGAGTCATGAACCTGAGCGTGAAGCAAGGTGCAAACTGGGATGGCGGAGTTCCAGTCCATGGAGCTTATCTTTTTGGTTTGCCTGTCAATAAGACCTTCACATAACAGATACAAATTATTGGAAGATTTCCTTCAGAGAAAGAAGAGGGAGAAACATCTGCAATTTGTGATTAAGTTTGGTGAAGCATACAGCTACCGCTCTAAAAGGAACTGAAGGCACCTATCAAAAAATGACCTCAATGGCAAAAATTAAAAGCAGGATTAAATAGCATGTCATTACCAGTAAGAGAGCTGAAGCTGTCATTACTAAGCAGAAAAAAATGACATCACCATACAGGGGGAGGATGAAGCAATGTGCCTGCCAGACCAAACAGTTACCTGTTACTACTCTACATTCCTGTCTCAAGAGTGACGCTGGAAAAAAATCTGTGTAACGATCACATGCACATACCATAGAACTCGCAAGTGAAAGAGCCCTGAGAGCAAACAATAGGCTAAAGGCATGATGTTCCCTGAGCTATGCAACGTTTGCTCGTGTGTGTTCTAGGAGACAGTGACATTTTCCCCAGCTTTCAAGTGGAAACTGGAAACACACAGAGTTCTTTGTTCTTTACCCTCTCACAAGGAAGCCACATGGACTACGGTTTTGCTAAGCAAACACATTCATTTTTTTTCTAGCCTGCCAGTTTTATCTTGATTGCAGTTCCCCCTCGTTCAGCAGCACATCAGGTAAGAACAGTTGCTAGTTGGAAACACTTCACTCTTTACTTACTAGGGAGAAGAATCGCAGGTCCCTACGTTTGAGATACGGGCTGTAATCCAGGTATAAACACATCCGCGTTATCCTCTTGGCTGTGTGATGCTTTAGGTATTTGTTTGGGAGGTACACGTTTTAAAAAACTAAAAGTCTTAGCATCAGACTTTTTGCTCTCATTTCAAGGGAAGCAAATTCCTGTTTACAGGGTGCCTACGAGTTAGCTCTGCATGTCCTTCCCCACCGTAAGCTTTTGGGAAGGGCACAGGCAGCCAAAGCACTGCAGGTCCTGCTGCCTCCTTGCAGAGTTCACCCCTCACAGAGGCTGGCACTCGGCTTCTCACCACACAGCTGGCACATCCAGGTCTCTCCAATGGTCGATAAGCTCTTGCTCACTTAGGATAAGTGAGAGCTTAAGACAGCTATTGAGGCAGCCTAAAGCTAATGGAGAAGGCACACTTAAAACCCCCTCCCATTCACCATCTGTGAGGAATCCATCTCCCCGTGTAAGATGGGCTTCTCTTTGGAGACTTCTCCCTCCACTCCAGCTGATTACAGAGTGGGCACAGACGGCTGGGTGAGCCACTGAGTTTTCAAGCAGCGGGTTAGGTGAGAGCCCCATGCAAACCAGAGCTCAATAGCTGGCCTCTGGAACCAATCTGACCAGTTCACTCCATCGCTCACCTGATCTGGACAGAGACCAACAGCTGAAATTACAGCAGGGTTTTGATGGCCAGGTACATCAGCTGTATTACAAATGAATCTGTTAAGTAAGGACCTTAAAGAGCTGTGAACGCTCTCATCCTAAAAAACACACCATTAAAATATGTGATTTTTATACAGGCTCAAGACTGCAGTTAATTGGGAGACAATGTCTGGAACATTCCTGTCAAAGTCTCACTGCCGTAAGCTTTAACTGGCACTTTTAATGTTCTTTGAGGGAAAAAATCATCCTTTCACAGAGTAGAAGAAAGCAGGGAGATGATGAATATTCCCAAAGAAAATACGTACAGTCAGAGTTATTAATTAGCTTGCCTTCCGAAGGGTGGGAGGCTAATGTCTGTGCTGCCCGTGACTGCAGGAGCCAGCACGTAACTTCAACCTGTTCTGAAATGGTGTCAAAGACAGAGAAGTTTCCAAGGTAATTAAGTTCCTGAAAGTTCTGTAGGAGTCAGTGCAGGGGCAGAGGGGAACAGAAGAAGAGTCCAAATACTGTCCCCATGGAGCAGATGGGCAGGAAGATGTCCTGTCTCCTCCCTGGTGGAGACACCACCAGTCAACAAAGGAATATGAAGACAGACACTGGATTTACAGGAGGCTTAAGAAATTCATAAGAAACAAGACTTCATTTACTTGCTTTAAATAGAGCTCTTCTCTCAGGATTTGCCAAACCCAAATTGTTTAATTATGTTTCTATCTCTACTGCACCACCCGTTCTGCAACAAAAATCCCTATGGTTACTCATGGCTCTGCCCCGCCAGCGATCACCAAGTGGTGAGAACCCAGCGATGTTAGAACGCAGCTGGTGTGATGCACAGCACCGCCCGCCCGCAAAGCTGTTTTCACGAGGCGTTTGGTAGAAGCACGAAAGCCACCACAAGTTTTTACATCCTTCTGATGGCTGTCAGCACACAGACATGCATCTCAAGTTACCTACCTAGCCTTGACGATACGCTTCCTGCTGTTCGAGACTGATGAACACCCACAAATACCACAGACTTCCAAGTCTGCTTCTCTTGCAAATTCATACAGCGTTTTGGTGTTCTTCTGATACTTCAGAACAAGGTGTTGTGGCCATTTTTAAGCAACAAAACCAAAATAAGCATCATAAAAAGACCTGCAACAGACATGTCACTTACAGACTGCTGGAATTTGTGATCATTTATTGCCGTCGACTGAACAAGCAGTGAAGTTTTATAACAACATTCCACAGCCCTTTAAAAACATCTGCTGCAGTACAGGGTAATTCCACTCCGATTCAATGACATAATAAACCCTTGCATTTTAACTCAGTAAAATCAGCCCTGAAACACGCAGTTTCCAAACATGGCAATATATAGCAAACGTTTTAACTGTAGAGTGCAACTTTATATATTCGGTAATTAAGTAATTACAGAGCAATTCCTTCAAACAACAAGGCTTCATAATTTTAATGCAATGAATGTGTCTCAACAAACTAGCAGAAACAAGTTTTCAAAGGAAAACCTACTGCAGAGAAGCAACGCACAGCTTGTTAGCAAAGACGACACAGCAGAACAAGCATCCTCCAGAAGTACAAGATTTTGCTTACACAGGCAGAACAATCCTTTGTCCCACTGAATGCAAGAGAACAGAAAATACAGCCCCTGATGCCTCCCACCCTGTCTTACTAACAGAAAGAGCTGCAAAAATAGATTAGTATTCGTATTCACAACAAAAACACGCCTATGTGGCCAAGCTGATGGGCACGAGCCGCAGCTCCACCCTAACGCCCATCACAGGGAACTGCTAACCTTAATGGTCGGGAAGGAGCAGGAAGACAGCACGGACAGTGCTGAGACACTGCTTTCCTAACTGCAGGCACTGCAAAGCCAACCACGAGTGAACACTGGTGCCCTGCGATGCCATCGTGTCGGTTACTGCACGGAAACGAGGACAGGTTCTGACAGCTACTGCCAGTGACCTTGCAGCACCACGAAGCATCATTTTGGACTTACCAGTAAAAGAGCCCTGGGCTTCTCTTTTTGGTAAATACCCACTGCCAGACCACACGAAGAGGCTCCTTGGCTTTTTTTTTTTTTTTTTTTTTCCTTTTTTTGGCCCAGTCTCTCCTCTCTTATTGATACGCTCCCTAACCAAACTGGTGATTAGAACTGAGCACGAAGAATGCCAAGAAGTGGAACTAGACGAACATTCATGGAGCTTGGGCTGGGAAAGGTAAAACCTGGCAAGAGAAGATAAGGAAATCACGCAGCAATCTGTGGGCAAGGAGGAGAAGATTTATACGGCAAAAATAAAATAACTGCAGCAGTGTTATTGCCTCTTTGCTAATCAAGGTGTTGAGTCTATTAACAGTGATGCAGAAAAGACAGCAGTTCCCAATTAAAATTTCTGCTTTGTATCTGAAAAGTTGGTGTTGTATTGCATGGCAAAGTATTTTTT
>VXAV01004054.1:20406-39747 GCA_013399715.1 Alectura lathami
TGGATTGTCCTGTGTTTTCTACTGTAGGAACTCCACTGAAGGTGTAGTTCCTGTTCCTAACCTCAGTTAGGAGTCCTTCTTGTGTGTGTTCTGGTTTTGTCTGACCACGTGGTGAGCTAGTGAATCTGTGAGTCCAAATTTGCTTGTTTTCAGCCAAATCAGTTATTTGAATTGCTGCTGAAGGCTGAGACAACTTTCAGTCTGTGCAGGGGAACTACTGCAAGCACTTGGCTGTGAGTGGGAGTGAATGTCTTGGATGGAGGAGAAAATACCTATTATGGCAGCAGCGATCTTATAGATGAGCTCCGTGTGTTTTGTTCCAACTTCTCCCTCCTTTGTTCCTCTGAGCTGCTCCATGTTAAAAGGAAGCTTTTGTGATGACAAAGCGTAAGCTGTGCCCCCTCTAGACTCTAATTTACGTCTGGGCTTGTTGCTGACTTTGGGTCTCATGTGCTCCTACCATCTGGCTTCTCTTCCTCTCCTGTCTCTAGACAGCTTAGACTGGAGAGAATGGAGAGGAGAACTCCTTAGCAGTGGGATGGAGACATTCTTGAGATGGCCTTTCCTCCATGCTGTGTTTGAGTAAGAAGGGTGTTCTTTTTGGCAAGTTAAACTTAGAGACTTTGCTGAACAAGTCCTTAAATCCCCAAGGATGGCTGTATGTCCATGTGCTTAAATGTTTTGTCATCTTCTCTCATATCACTTCAGTTTCTATTGTTGTGTTCTTTGTTTAACCATTATTTTTCTTCTATAAATGACAAGCTAGGGAAATGAACAGATTGTCATCTTCAAAACTTTTGATTAAGCTGCACTTAGTAGAAGGAGTACCTTTAAACAAATACTAATGCAAGATCTGTTTTAACTTGATATGTAGATTAATGTGATACATAATTTAGCTTCAATCTCAGAAAACTGTTTGAGTTCTTTCCATGATTTAAATCATATTAGCACACCCTTTGATAATGTCATTTGATTTTTCTTCATGGAAAGTATTACTGTGCAATAAATGAGGGAACATAATGGATCATAGTAGGTGGGCAGAGGAAGTGATACCTCAGGATTACTGATGGGTTGCTACAAATGTTTTGTATTAATTTCTTTTTGCAAATACACTGGTCATGCCAAGTATTATTTTCAGTTTAATTTTGATCATAGCATAACAACTTGAGCATCCAGCTTCCTCCTGTTTTGAATCGAATCTGTAGTAATTCCCATCCTGCAGACGAGTGCTTGCCCTGCTGCCTTGTTTTTTGTCATTTTGCCATGTTTTTTTGGCTGGTGAACCTGACCTATAAACTCAGAGTAGCTCCCAGGCTGAAAATAGATTTATCATTTTGATTTTGTTTTTGGCAGAGAGCTTACAGTTCCATCATTCAGGCACTTCAAGTTGCAGCATCCGGTGTGTTGTTTTTGTTTTTAACTTGATGTGTCAGAGTGACCAAATGCAGATGTTCTGCCGCTTGTAGTGCTGCCAGCCTGCATAGCTTGACAAATTCCTGCTCGTGTGTCTGTGAGCTGAATATCTGTCGTGTTCCACACGCCACTCGAGGTGCCTTGTCATTTTAGTTCTCTCTTAATAAATCCTTGTGTGTGAAACTTTCTGGTGCTTTTCTCTTCCTGCCTGCTCCTTGATGGCTCATTTAACCTTCATGTTGTTAAACGTTGCTTACTCTTGCAGCACACAACGCTGTTGTGGTTTTTGGTGTGTTTTGGGGAAGGGAGTTACTTGGATGTGGTGCCCTGTTTCCCTCCTTCCACCCTGGCCACTTTCCCAAATCTAGGAGCTCTGCAATGCTGGAGGTTTGTCCTCTTTGAACTTGTCCAGGTTGGCCGTACTGCAGTACAGCGGTGGTGCTGCTGTGGACTGCTCCATCTGTCATAGTCCTGGGAGCATTTCTTGTCTGGCTGCCTGGATGCTAGGGACCATCCGGCAGATGCTTTGGGGTTATCTCTGCCTTTGCAGTTTCTTTTTACCAGTTAGTAAACAAAAATGGTATGAAGTGAGTCTAACTAGCATCAGATGAGAATCTTCTGACTGATCTGCTTCAAAAGTACGATTTGCAAGTCTGCCTACTTTTGATGGATGTCAAAGACAAGCTGCTAAGTCTTCAGTTGCCAAAGAGGATTTCTGATGGCAAAACAGAGCAAGACTGTTCCCGTCTCTTGAAGATGGAAAGCGGTCCAGTGCTGTAGAGCTGCTCCCAGATCTGTGATCCAGCGCCAGTTCTGAGGGATGTCTGGACATACAGGTCTGCCTCTGTTCAGTCACTTCTGGGATGATCTCTGCTGTTGAAGTGTTGCTCTCTAGATGTCTCTGTAGCAGGAGGTTGAACAGATGTCCCCTGCTCCAAAAAAAATTATTCTGTTCACCTGGGAGCGGAAGCTGTCAGTCTGTGGGCGCAGTTCTCACAGTTCTCAGGGCAGGTTGTCTGGTCACCCCAGACTGCTTGTGTGTCATCTCCTCTGTAGCAAATTGAGGGCAAGGGCTGTCTTTTAGGTAGCATCACGGATTTGTCTTCTCACCTAATAACAGCTGTAGCTGAGTTTTGCCTTCTGTTTTCCTGATATCCTCACTAATGCAGTCACAGCAACATTTTTTTACCTTGTTCTCTGTGAACTTAACGTTCTGGGATGATCCTGGAATGGAGTGGGAATTGTAAAAAGGAACAGGGAGGGGGAAGGTCTAGGTGTGAGCAGGAGAGTGCTCATCTGTGACCCAAGACTGATAAAATGTTGAGAATTTATTTTGAGGGTCAGATGCAAATTATGTCTGGTAAAGGCTCACTCTGGTACCTTCCCTTGATTTTGGTTACTGTGACTATCAACAGATAAGTCTATAAGTGAGTTTGAACACAGTGTCTGCAGCTTGCATGAAATAAGCATGCAACTTAACAGATATCTGAGACGTAATGAGAAGTGTGATCATGAAGAGAGCACTGAGAAGCAGACTGATAGATAGTGAGTTGATTAGTGCCACAGTTTGGGAAAGCAATAGCTCAGAAAGGTGTCAAGCTTCTTCCTTATTTCAGCAGCCCTGCTAACTGAAGCCTTGGGAGATGATCTGCAAGTGTTCCTTCCTTTCACAAACTGCACCTTGGAAGTCATTAGCCACATTGGTCCCTTAGTCCTTTTTGCAGCCCTTCAGTTTTATGTATCTACATTTCTTCAAAAATTGTCTTTGTTAGTCTGTGTTAGAATTTGGTCTGGATTCATCACAGTTTCCTCAGCCTCTACCAGAATGTTGTAAAGATCAGTGATACAAGAACTAAGGTAAATTTCTTCAGCACACACAGGATGCAGTTAATTTTTCTGTGATGTCCCTATTTCTCTGTTGGCTGCCAATCTTGCAGCCAACATTAGTCCATTATGATTGCTGGTCTTGATCAGGTTCTTAAAGTAAGCGTAACTGAGCAACAAAGTCTCTTTCTTCCTCTTCTCTGATTATCTTGCAGTGGGAACCCATTTCACATCTGGAGAAACAGAGCTGGTAGCTATGAGGTACAACACCCCCAAACCAGCTAATCTACTGGGTAATTGAGGTGCAGTCGTATGATGGTGTTGCCTGTACCATGTGTAGAACAGCAGGGGCTTTGCTCCCTAACTCTGTCAGTGAAATTAAACATGTCTTTGGCCTTCTTATAGCCAAAGTTTTATCTGTTCTTAAAATATATCTGCATGGGTGTATATTTTACACTTACTGTTTCTTTTTAATTAAGGTATCAAATGAGACAACGTTATTGAGATGTCAACATCAGAATAAGTTGCAAAACTGTGCTCTATTGAATTTGAGCACATTAGTTACCAGAAGGTTTGTGTGATGTGGTGACAGGCATTAAATTGTTGTTTTTCTGGCAGTTAGAGGAGATGCAGATGATTCCTTAATTATTCTTACAAAATTAGTAGAACACTTCCAACTAACATGCAGAGTTAAAAAGTCAAAGAGAATGAGTTGCCACCCCCTCATGAAGTCTCTTAATTATCTTAATTCAGCGAAGAATGTGTGGTATAAGGTTACAGTGCATGTGCAACATGTGAAAGGGCATAATGCTGATCTTTCATTCTGCTGAAAGAACAGGCTGAGGAGACACAGATGTCTGCTTGACGAGAGCAGCCATAATTCACTTTTTTTATTCCTCCAGGACTACAGTATGAAGAGACAATTTAACCATTTTCAGCAGTTGCCTTTGGGCCTCTTACTACTTAATGCTGAGCTACATGCCCTGAGTGTGTCTTCAGAGCCTGAGACTCTCGCCGCATCTATTGCGTGAGGAATGCATTGTTAGCTTAGGTTTATTCAAGGAGACTGGCTGCTAGACGGGAAATCCTGTGAGGATGGCTGTGTGAACAACATCCCACAGCTCCTTGAGGAATGCCCCTGCTTTTCCCTAAATGCCTGCTGAAGCTGCCACTCTGTGAATGTGAGAATGAAACTTCATTTCAAGAGAAATAGGTACAGACTAGAAGACGTGGGCCTGAGCTTTTAATGCGAAGAGCACTGGCAGCGTGAGCAGGGTGCAGCTGGCACAGTGTGCTAGCTGGGTGTCTGAACAGTGCTCTGGGAGAGGGAAGCAGGTTTCCCTTCCCACTTTGAACATGCCCACAGCTGATTTTGATTTTGTGTTGGTGAGGCCTTCCCTGCTGCAGAGGGGGACTGAACAGCATATTGATGTTTAGAAACTTTATGAACACGTTCAGGACAACAAGATTTTTATTTATTTTAAAATAAAACCAATATTCTCTGGGTGAATTGTCTGAACTCATGTCAGCAGGAAACCACCCAGCTGTGCTAACAGTATGTCTATTGGGTATTTACTGAGGACTCGTCCAGCCCTGGAGCAATGTGAAATACTGGGCCGAAGGGTAGTTAGATGGGTAACAAAAGGGCAAAAACTCCGTTTTCTTCAGCCTGTTTGCAGGATGAGACAAAGACATGGCGTGTTTATGTTGGGAAACACAATATTTATGCAAGGAAGGGGAATGGATGAAGGAAATTCAAGCATTTCGCCTCCTTGCATACGTTGTGCATTGGTTTTAGACAAAGTACCATGAACAGGCGTGTAGTCTTTGCCCTGTCTTCTGGCTAAGCTCAGTGTGGGTTATGCAGTCAGCCACTGGCCGTATAACCTACTCTTGAAGAGGCTTGTCTTTCAAGTGGGAGCTCCTCTGGAGAATATAACAGGGTTTCATCCATTCCAGCACCCGTACAGTGCTGTGTGCTTGTTAGTCCAATTTATCCTTTTACATGTAGGAAGTAATCTGGTATGAATATTTTTGAGTAGTTCTGAGGATGATGATGTGGGTAGCAGTAAGGAAACATGGCTAGGCAGGCTTTATGCTGCTTCCCATCGGTATGTGTTCATAGCTTGAAGAGTTACCAAATAAATGAAAACACTCTCACAGTCTTATTTTTGCTGTTGATGCAGATGAAGAATCAGAATTCAGGCTTCCTGCTGATTTTGCAGCTTTAGAGCTGTTGTGATGTGGCCATCTTCAGATAGTTACACTCACTCCAGATGTTTTTTTACTGCCATTTCAAATGACGGTTTCTGCTAAAACCTGTTGAAAAACACACTGAATTCATAGTGTCTTTTCTTCCTGCCCCGACCTCTTCATCACTTAATTGGAAAAAAACGCATGCGTATCCTACAGATAAACCTTATGCAAACTGATCAGCTTCACCAAGACTGTGTGAAAGTAACCTTTTCTTCTAAATACTGTTTCACTTGCTGAGTCATCTTTTTTTTTTGTTTGTTTGTTTGTTTTCAGTGAAAGTAACTGAAGCTACTGTTGTTTATTTTGTGCATAAGTTATATTTATTGAACACAATTCCTTTTTAAAAGGCCGAGGTGGAATTCTCTTACCTTGTTTAGCAAGCATGGTTCATGCTAGTGTGGAAGATGAATAAAGTATGAGTTACAGAAGTTATTTCTGTACTGGTGGCAAAGTGGCGTTTTGCCCTGGTTGCAAATGAACGTAAAGGTGCTTTATGGTGCTCAGAAAGCACGACGAGGGATGACTGTGAAAACCACCTGTAGCTGCACTGGCTATTTGTGCAATCAGAGAGAAATAAGATACTTTTAATGAATATTTTAAGCCTGTCGTCTCTGTTGGTGGAGGGCAGAGAGAATCCTGGTGCTTACTCCATCTGATTTTGCGTCAGTGCTGAAATATTAAGACTTGGCATGGTGTATATATGGAACGCTGAGTAAAAACCAAGCGCCTACAAAGTGTGCTAATTCTGGAAAAAGGCCAGCAGAACAAATGTCTTACTCGCACCATATTGTGCCTGTGCTGACGGCATAACCAGGCCTGACAGCTTCAAAAGCTGTGAAGAAGGAAGAGGATGCTGTTGTTGGCTGGCTGGTGACCATAGATTTGTCTGTTCATTAGAAATAATAACAAAGGTTAACATCATACGAACGGGGTGGAATTTGCTCATCAAGAACATTCACTGCTTTGCCAGGCTTTAATTTCTTGCTTTGGTTGGTATTGCTCTAATTTCATCTTCATTATTCCATTTTCAGGTTGCCTGAAGCTCAGCAGAGGGTTGGAGGATGTTTTCTAAATTTGATGCCACAGATGAAAAGCTTGTACCTTGCGTACTGTGCCAATCATCCGTCAGCAGTAAATGTTCTCACAGAACACAGGTATGTTGACCTTGTGCCCTTGTAAGAAAGGTACAAGAGAAGTGCATAAAATACCCTTGCATTGTAAAGCCTTGTCTTTGTGCTGGCACAGGCTGCCCAGAGAAGGGATGCCCCATCCCTGGCTGTGCTCAAGGCCAGGCTGGATGGGTTCCTGGGCAGTTTGATCTAGTGAGCTAGTGGCTGGCAGCCCTGTCCACGGCAGGGGGGTTGGAACTAGATGATCTCTGAGGTCCCTTCCGACCCAAGCCATTCTATGATTCTATGATTTTACTGACAGGTGTTTGGTATGGTGGAACTTCTTTGGGAGGAAAAAAAAAATCACAGAACAAACCTGTTTTAAGTAGTCCTGGCCAGCCT
Organism: Alectura lathami; assembly: GCA_013399715.1. Classification (NCBI taxonomy): domain Eukaryota; kingdom Metazoa; phylum Chordata; class Aves; order Galliformes; family Megapodiidae; genus Alectura; species Alectura lathami. The sequence continues at coordinate 27,411 of VXAV01004054.1, forward strand.
GTCAGTTTTGGAAGCATCTATCAACTGAGGATTTTACCATTCATGGAGCACAGGCTGTACTCTGGATATTTAAAACAAACCGTAGTCATTGTCATCTTCATTTTAAGAACGTCAGGATCAAAAAAATTCTGCTAAAGTGTGATGTTGTTGACATGATTACTTGTAGGCTTTTTGTACAGTGGGCTTGCTGTAACTTAGCCCTGTGGAAGTCTGTGGATTTGTTAGCGTCCTGCGTGTGAGATGGAGGATGCCGAGTTGCAGAGGTTGTGCGGCTTTGGGGCTGACCTTGAATTTGTGTAGCAGGTAGCCAGCATCACGTTGAGGGAGGAGTGTTGAGGCCAGAACTTGATGTTAAAAGTCTCCATTCACAAAACTTCCTTGTATATTCTCCTGATGAGCATGTGCTGCAGCAGCTGTTAGCCTGGTGCTGTTTGTTTGCTTGTGGTGGAGAATGGAGCCATGTCCTTCTCCTGGAGGTTAAACACTGGACAAATTCTGGCAACTTACCTGGTTTTTGCGCTTTACTCCTTTTTTTTTTTTTTGTTGTTGTGATGCGTTAGACCAAAATAAGATAAAGATACTTTAATGCTCTAAAACTCTCTAAACAAAGAGACATCTTGGACTTTTTTTCCAGAACGTTAAGTTCTTCCAAGAACTCGCATTTGATTTTAGCAGCAATAGTTTGTGGCATATTTGTGACTTGCCTGTAATAGTATAAATCAAAAAGCTTCCAGCTGCCAAAGACTGTGAGCTATCACTTCTGTTAGTAAAGCTTTTGTTCACTGCCCGAGTTTGAAAAATAGAGCTGCAAATTCCCACTGCAATTTAGGCTGGAAGAAGGTGTTTTTATTCAGACATAATGATGAATGAAAATTAAACAAGATAATTTAAAAACCAATAATAATAAAGTAATCCCTTAGTGTTTTCTTTCAAATGGCCTGCTTCCAGTACCATTGCCTGTAAATGCTAAAATGCTTAGGTGATTCAAGCCTATGGGTTTTTTTTTTTTTTGTTTTGTTTTTGAATAATCGTCGGTTTAGGTTGTGTAGCTGTTGTTAGTGCCTTTATGTGCTTTCATACGGAGGTCTGGGATTTAATCTGTAGATGGGAGATGGCATGTGACAGCAAAATAAGCATGCACATTTCTTAAGATTTTGACTTGTAAAGGATTATCCAGATTTTCAGGAAACTTGTGGGAAACAGAGGGAACAAGTATATCTGAGAAACAATGATAAAAATGTGAGGGAGGAAAGTGATTTGTTTCCCAAATTGGGAAGAGAAGCATTTCATCTCTTCTGTGTTGCTTTGGGCATAGGTTGTTGTAAGCAAAAGTCAGCTTCTGGTCCATAAAGCCAGCTTGATGTCAAGCCCTGGTGGAGTCATAAGGATCACAGAGCAATGAAGTAATTCAGATATGGGAGTGAGTTCAAAGCAATTGGGTTGTTCGCAGGAGATGGCTCAAGAGGGGAGCGGTTCTGGTAAATGGCATTGTTTAATGCTGTTGTCTTGCAAGGCATGAGTCAACAGAGGTGAATCCTGTTTTTTTTAATTACCCCTGTTTGACTCCTCTAAGCCTTTCAGTTTTACTGAATGCTGCAGCTGTAGTTAGCAAGAGGCCCAACTGAAAATTCAGCATGCGGCAGCTGCCTTGAAATCAGGAAAAGGTTTTAAACGGTTCTGCACCTTTTTCTCTCAGAATACAAGAAACCTTTTAATTACATCACTTTAAATGCAGAGAGAAAAAAGACACTTTTGCCTAGGATAAATTGATTAAAGACATGGGGAAGAGGAAAACACTCAGAACTGTCTCCTTGTTTATTTAGTTGAAATGGCTGTATTGTGGAAGAGCATCCCTCATAAACCTCAATGTAAAAATTACCATAAGGTTTGGGGATTGTTGTGACTGTAATAGTAATAAACAGCTACATTGCAGTTATTACTGGATTAATGCTGAAATGAGAGCTTTCAGAGACGCGCAGATGGGTTTAGACTTCCAAGAAATTGTGTTTTGTTGGCTGTTTCTGTGGCATAGTTCTGTGCTTTAATACCAGCAAAAATATGGCAGAGAGATGTTTGAGTTCTTGGATCTGATCATTATGTTTTAACAGCTGTGCTTTCCAGTAGCATTTCAGAATGAGGAAAAGTCTAGAGCGGATTGATTCAGAACAAAAATCCTTACTGTCTACATCAGATTGCTGTGAGCTCTGTGCACTTTGTAAACTGACCATGTGTATCAGCTGTGCTTGTGAAGTGTGTTCTACAAAAAAAAAACACTTAGCAGGTGATTTTAAAAACCACGTTATTGCATCAGAAAGTTAGTAAGTTTTTGCAGTTTTAAGTTTGCTTACTTTTACTGGGAACGATATCAACACAAATGGAACAAACCCAAATCTAGACAGTTGCTCTAGGTGAGAGTTTAGAATTTTTTTTTATTATTCTGTATAGTAATCTAGCTTCATTATTGCAGTTTTACTGCCATTGACTAAAAGCAACTTGAAGGGAATTAACTATTGTTTTGAAGCATTAACTGTGCTGTTTTTTTAGCCAGTTAGATCACTGTAACATCAATTACTGTAAGCAATCTTCTGGCTCGGTTTAACATTACATACATGAGGGCTTTAAGTCATTTTGTGAAGCATTGTAGTATCTGGTAAGAGGTGGTTGGCGCTTGGTAAAGAGCCTGTGTGTATGAATGTGTGCTTAAAAACTGATGGTACTAACTTGCTCAGAATTGTTTTGAACTTCTAGTGAAAAGGTGTGTTTTTTTAAATGGAAGTGTTATGAAAATCTATTTTAAACAGTGGTACTTTGGGATAGGGCTGGAGATTTAAGAGTGCATCTAGTGGGAATTTGGCTCTTTATTTTCCTGTGTTGTCTGCTTCTTGATCATCTATAAAAGCAAGTATGAGTGGTCTTAGTGCAAAATAAGGAGTGTGCACATGCATACACGTATGAGTACATATATATATTCATGTGTGTATACATAAAAATACACAGCGTGAAAGGGGTTAATTTTTGTATAGCTGCATGAATAAGAGCTTTTTCATTTTCAAATCTTCAAAGCCACAAACATCTTTCTTTTCCTTTAGTAGCTTAACTATTAATAATTAACTTAAGTGAATATCAAAGAGACTTGTGTGTGTGAGTATGCAGAAATGGGAATAAAACCTAATACAGCCCATGTAGGAGTTCAGGTTCCAGAGCTAAATGCTTCTGAAGTTGTTTGCCTCTGACAAGAACATTAAAAACAGTCTTCTGCTGTGTTATGTCTATCAAGTTTGGAGCATTATGAGCAGATCCTTGTACTTGGTTCCAGTCATGTCACTCGATGATTGATCCAGGTGTTGCAGCTGCTGCTCAAAATAGTTTCTCCAATTTTATATACAATCTGGAAGTGTTGTAAGTGCTTCTTGTCTGAGGAATGCTTCAGAGCCGTTGCGTGCTTTTTTTCCTGAACTAAAATTCATTGTTTTGAACACTCAGTGTTGAAGAGTGAAGTCATATTTCCATCGGTCTGTCATTGTGTTCTAAGCCACTGGCCAGAGCTGGAAGTGGAGCTTGCCAGGTAGAGCTGGGCAGTGGCCCCTGCCCAGCTGGGTGTCGTGTTTCCATCACTGCCTCATAGCTTGTCCACCTTGTTCCCTTCTCCGACAGCGCCTGCAGTGCCACCGGATGTGATCCCTGTTTTCTTCACTTCATTCCATAACAGCTGTTATTGTATGATATTTCAGTCTCTCCTGTCCTATAGTTCCTGAAGATCCCAGCTGAAGTCCAGCAGGTGACCCAGTGCAGTGGCGCTGTGTTGTGACTGGGAAGAGTTGCGCTGGCTGGGCAGAGCGGTGCTGCCCCATGGGCAGTGTTAAGGCTGAGTAGAGTTGTTTGCCCTCTGTGTTTCTGATCTTAGAAATGGGCTTGCCTTCCAGTAAGAGAACAGAGCAACCTAAGGCATGAAAGAATTTCCCTCAGACCAATACAGAGTACAGAAATGGATAATTGCAGAGGAGTGAGGAGTCCCAAGAACCTGAGACAGTACCTGCCCCGGGGAAGATGAGGAGCCACAAAGTTCAGTGCAAAGGGAAAGTCCAGCAAAGAGAAAGAGGAGGCAGCAGCTAGGATGGGGAATGTACATAGACTGTATCCAAAATGACAGGGGAGAAGACATTGAAGCATAGAACTAACTGGAAGGTGGATAACAATGGCCAGAGATAGTCATAGTACTCTGCTGACCGATGGGGCCTTTCAGCTCTTTGACTCCTCTTAGTTGTTACGGAGACAATGTGTAATCAGTATTAAATATGTAATTATTGAGGGGGGGGGGAGAGGTTTTTAAGCTTTTTGACTCATTTAAAATCGACATGGCATTGTTTAAACAACAAGGAAGAAAAATGTTTCTAAAAGAAGAAGAAAATTGCTCAAAAAGCAGCCCCAAATCAGTAGTGTCTGTTGCTTTTATTTTGCAAAGTTGTAAGCCAGTTTTCAGCCTGAAGGATAGCTGGAAGCTGTTTGCAAAACTTCACTTGTTCGAATATTAATTTTGCTAGGTGGTTCAGTTTCCTTAGATAGCATGTCCCAAGCATATTATATGCTTGCATCACTGACCTAGCAGTCGGGATAAAGTTTCTGGAGCTGAAACATTGCAATTACTCCGAGTAACTGGAGCATGGAACACAGATCAGCTTGAGTCAGAAAACTCTTTGTGCCTCCCCCACTTTCGTGCATCTCTGAGCCTGCGAGTGTGCAGGCTGATGTCATACGCGGAGCAGCAGTCCCTGAGCGAGGAGCTGGGCTGGGAGGCTTAGCGCTAGGAACCCGACAGGGGCAGCTGAGGGGCTGTGGAGCCGAGCTGTGCCGCTCTCAAAATGCGGTGCCTGTGTGCAGTCCTCAGACCCCTCAGCAGCGATAGCTCCTGCTCCATCTATTACAAGCAGAGACCTCCTTCAGAAGTGTAAGTTGTGGTATTAAACCTGTGGTTTAGTTCCTGGACGTGCTTTTCTCCAGTTTAAATAGTTTTTTTTTTTTTTTCTTTCTGTTACTGTGGGCGCATCTGAACTTGTTTTCTTCCCTCCCCCCACTCTGATTTGCAGCTTTGGAGGCAGCTGTGCTAAGAAAGATTTGAATATGTTAATGTGGCTTAAAGAGACTTTTCATGGTGACTTCTAAAATATCTTCTGCTGTGAGTTAACTTTAGTGTGGAGAGAGGGAGAGCTCTTCAGCTAGAGGTTTGAAGCACGGTGCTTCTGTATGCTTCTCTGCTTTTTATTCTGTAAAATGACCCAACTTGTGCATTGAAATCTTTTCTGCTGCTTTGTGAGAAGGTACTTACATAGGCAGTTTTGACTGTTGTCAAAGTTGACGATTTAACTGTTCAGAAGCTTTTCTTGTTCAGCTAAATTGATTTTTATTCTCTATTTTTTAAAAACCAACATACAGCTTAGTTGTGTGCCAGAGCTTTATTTTGCATGTACTGACTAGGAAAGTGGTACTTGTAAGCATCAGTAGAAATTGTGACATGAAAGAGCCATTGTCTCTGTGAAAGCAGCTGTGCTCTTAAGCTAACAGTGCTGATTTTTTTAAGCTGCTATTAATTAACAGTTGTGAACTGTTGTCATATTCAAACAGTATTCCAACCCACCCATATTTTACTGAAAGTAAATCTTTCCATTATGTTTCAGCGTTGTATTTGTCCTTTGTGAATAAATGAAGGACATTTGCTTTGAGCTAAATTAATTTCCTTTTTGCCAGAGGCTTTTTGTTCTTGAAGCTGCAGAGGTAGCAGGTTGGTTTAGCTCGAGCAGATTGGTAGCAGGGTCTGCAGCATGACACTGCTGGAACAAAGCTTTTGCTCCTGTTGTATTAAAAGTGCATGTGTGTGTTCACTGTAGAGTTTGAACAAGCCAGCGTGTCGGAACTTGTCAGAGCGACCTATAGGCTGTATGAAAGGAAACATTGTCCTCCTGGGAATGCTGGGAGGAAAGCTGCGTAATTCGGGTTTAATTACACCTTTTAGGGTGCTCTGTGTAAAAGGCTTCCTGATGATGCAATTGTTAAGCGTGTTTTTCAGGATGTTGTGCACGTTCGAAGTGTACATTTAAGCTGCGCCTTAAATTTCCTCTGTAGGTTCTTGCACTGTGGTGAAGGGAAAAGGAGGCAATGAATAACAGTGTCCTGTGCAGGAGAGCAGTGGCTGGCGTGGCGACTGCTGTAACCTGGCATCAGGGTAGAGTTCAGTTAGAGGCGGGGATTGCAGAGTAGACAGAAGAAATAAAATAGTTTCAGTTTTCAGATTTCAGGTTGCAAAGTAGTTGTCTTCCAGGCTGCAGCGAGCTTTTTGCTGTTTTCTGACACGCCTGTTCCACAGTGCCAAGGCCAGGAAGAAAAGGAACAGTGACGGTGAACAGCAGAAATGTGAATGTGGGTGAAATGGATTTGGTAACCACAATGTTCCTCCTACTGCAGAGACATTAAATAATGATTCTGAAAAAAATTAGTAATAAAAAAAAAGCATTGTGTTAGGGGATAGCTCAGCAAATGCCATTTATATAATGCATTTGTGTGTGCACAGCAGTGTGTGGATGGCCAAAATAATTAGGAGTGGAGATTTTTGGGTCTCTGCAATCTGGAGATGAAACAGCATTGCTAAGAACAATGTTATGTTGAGTGGCCTGTGGATGGCTTGTGCTGTAAAACATGCTGGTATTCTGGAGAGGAAAGAGAAGTTGTAAGGACGTGTTTGGATTGTGCTGTCTGAAATGGGATATATATATCCCATGAAATGGGAAGAATAACAGGTAATGAGAATGGAAACGGTGAAGTTGGGCAGCAGGAGCTATGTGTCTGGCTGAGGCAAACAGAAAATAGAATGAGTTTAAATGTTCATTTCCTGTTAGTTCTTGTAGCACCTGTCCATCACTGGGGGGAAAAATATCATATATGAGGATCCTTATCTCTTTGGTATGGGATGCTTACAGGGGGGAAAAAAAACAAACCAGTGGTATACATGTGATCAATGCCATATACAGAGTGGACTGAAACTTAAAACCTTCTGTCTTGTGACAGAAGAGCTTTCACAGGTGAGCTTTGGTGTAAAGCTCTGCGTAGGGTTTGGCTGTGGTACCCTCATTTGCCCACCCCATAGCACCTTGCTGGAAACAGCAGCATCCCTTCAGCCGAGGCAGAGGGAGGGGATGTGCAGCTGCCCCACAGCCAGGCAAGGTAAAGTTCCAGGTTTCCAGATTGTCACCTAGGCTTAGGTAAAAGATTTTTGTTAGTGAAGCCATAATGTATAAATACTCCTCCTTTATTGCTGCTTGATTTTAGCATTTTTAAATTTATTTTGTATTTACCATTTTAAAAAATACTGAATCTGGTGGCTGGCAAAGGCTTTCTCTGAAAAACGAGACTACGCAAATAACCTGTGTTATAAGCCATGCCTCATGGGGATGTGCTGAAAGTCAGCTGAAAGTAACTTCTGAAAATAACTTAAAATAGAATTTCCATTATTGCCACATGAGAATAGGGAGCTTTGTTTGGGAACTAGTTAGTTTACTGTTACAGTTGCTCAATCCCACCTGTGACTAGAATGGCATAGCTTGAATGCAGAAAGATTTTATCTTTTTAACAAGTGGCTTTCTGATTTTATTTAGATTTTTGTCTGCAGAATCGCATGTACCTTTGCTATGTGTTTTCTAAAGCCTGGAAACAAGCACAGGTGCTGTTGTACCTTCCTTTCCCCAAGAAGTTGTTGTTCCTCATCATTTAAACTCTTGAAAATTTTGTCCTCTACCTTATTTCTCTGAAGTCTTTGCTTTATAATGAAGCAGAGAAGGTAGACATTGTAAGCTTCCTTGATAGCAAAGTGAGCTTGAATGCCTGTGTTGCTGTGTTGCCTTTTAATGGAATTCATGTAACAAGTAGCAGGGCTGTGCTGCAAGCCAGTTCTCAGTAATGATCCAAACACGAAAAGCTGTGGGTAGGGGAAGCAGCAGTTCATGATATTTGGAGAGAGTGGGTTTCTTAAACCAGCCTTGCTGTCAGAACAAGTGAAGTGTAATTATGCCCTCCTCGAAACCCCATCTTGTACGGGACTAGACTGCGCACCAATTGTTTCTGCTGTTGTCTAGCATTGTGTGGCTGCTGGTTAGTTGGTTGTTTCGCAGTAACACTGTGGAGGTGGGTAGGAGGTCATTAAAGATGTCAGTGTGGGAGGGAGAAGGTTCAAAACACTCTGCCTCTTCACAGTAGGGCTTGCCACCTTAAAAATAGCAGTGCTTGGTTCAACATGTGATTGAATGTGGAGCCTGTGGCTAGTTTATGCCCGGGCACCACACATGTAAACCACCTCTAAGGTCAGATGTCATTTTACTAGAATCAAGAGGTAAGTAATAAAATACAGAACAAAGCTGTTTGCACAGTAATTTTTGCCTGCATGGATTAGCCTTCAGGAGATTTTCCTGAGCACCGTTTGCTGAGAATGGTGGGTGCAATGGGTGCAGTCCTATCTCTGGATTCATGGTGGACCCCAGACTGTCAAATGTCTCTGCATTAAACAAAGCACAGGAACAGATTGGTGTCAGCAATTAAGATGTACTTGAATTATTTTTTGATTTATTTGGCCTCATGTTTTATTAGCAGAATTCATTGCAGGTGAAAGACTGAAGTGAAGAATCTAATGTAAGTTTAATTGTCTTGGTAATTTGATCTTAATTTGCTTAAATGTCTTGTGCACAGTGAGGAGCTAGGAGAATTCATGGAGGTGAAAGGTGCCAACAGCCCTGGGATCCTTGTGCTGACCACAGGCCTCAGCAAACCTTTCATGCGTCTGGATAAATACCCCACGTTACTCAAAGAGCTTGAAAGGCACATGGAGGTATATCTTATCAGCATTTATGTTCCAGCTTAATGATGATTTGACAACAATTATTTTAAAGGTACATGTCAAACATGATGGGACCCGAAATTACCTTTGTTTCCTCTTCCTTCAGCCTTCTAAAACATGGGCTGCCATGGTTCAGAACTTAGTGCAGTAAAACTTCCTGCCAAAGCTGAATGTTTACAGTAAAGCTAGCCAGAGAGGCTGACCTTCGCTCCTAGAACAGTCTTACAGGGGCTTTAGGTGACCCGATGCTGATTTTTTTTTATTTTTATTTTTTGTCTCCTACATGCTAGTTGAGGCTACTTTATCTTGTAGGAGTGCTGCTTCTCATCTTAGGACCTCAACCTTTTGGACACGTCACCTTGACTTCTACTGAACACTGTCCAAAACTGATCTTACCAATGTGGGAAGGTGTTTGAGGAGCTACTGCTTCTGCTTTTGCGTTTTATAGGTTAGATTTGTGGGGTGCGAAGGAGGGAGAGAAATAGTAAGCATATGGGTCTTTGTCGTGTCACACGGTTTGTCAGTCAGTGACAACGTGACATTTTAGCCTGTAAGGAATGTGATTTCTTTATGAAGACAGCTAACAAGTCAAATAAAATCATTTTAAATATATACTTTTCTATTAAGATTTCAAGTTGGAAAGCAATTTTTTGTCCAGTAGGTCATGTGAAATTTCCTTGGTTCTGTTTTAAGCACAAGTAGGAATGTTGTAAATGACTCGTCACGTTTGCTACAAGACGACCACCAGTTTTTGATGCAAGAGTAAGAAGACTATGAGTAGAGAGCAGATAGGTCTAAAAGTTTTTATTTTATTTTGTTTATTTGTTTTTAGTTAGGCCTCTAAATATTTNCTGTAAGAGTGATGAAAAATCATGTTTTTTCAGTAGTGATGTCCAGTTTAATCCCTCTTGCTTTTAAAAGGTGAAGCTTTTTTGTACACCCCTGTATAAGAAATTTTTGTAAAAGTTTTGGAAGTTAGTGCAGTTTGTGGGCAGAGCTAAGGACTGCAAGTTGTTGAGGAGTTGCAGCAAGTAGAAGACTGGCAGAAGAGCCATGCAAGCATTCTGCACCCCTGCCTGCCCTCTTGCTTGTGCTTCATCTTCTTTTCTCTGAGCAGTGGCATAACTAGCAACCTAAAGAAGGGCCACAACATTTGAGTGTATTTTTGAGGTTTTACTCAAGTGCCTTCATTTTAGGGGAGTGGTGCTGGAGCTGAGGGAGAAAGGATGAAGGGGAAAGTGCGAACGAAGCTCAGAAGACAGGAACTTTAATCGAGGGAATAAGCCTGATTTGAACAGCTGAAATTTTCTGAAATGAAAAGTACAACTGCAACAGGCATATACTTAATGCTTTCTCAGTTACAATAAACTTAACTTTTGTGTTTCCTGTTAGGAGTCCGTAAGGTGGCACTTAACTTTTTTTTTTTTTTTTTTTTTTTACATTTTAAACGAGAAATTTACTGCTGCCTGTGTTCAGAAGAGGTTTGGGGATCCCCCATTCTCTTGAGTGCTTCATAAATGGGAGGAAACAATTCCTGTGAAAAATTGAAGCAGGATGAGTTGGGAGTACAGCTAGTGGAGCAGGTTGCCCAGAAATATGATAAAAATAGGAGCGCGCAGGTTTATACACACCGGGTTTGCACAATTGACATGGGTCTTCTACCTAAAGCAGTTTTTGCGTATAGCCATATGCTTTCAAGACAGCTGTGTTACTGCTTTCTGCTTAGCCTAGCTGTTTTTTGTCAGAAGTACAAAAATGTAAAATGTAAGGGAAGGGGAAATTTGAGAAACTTGTGCGTTGTGACTATGAATTTGTAATTGAAGGCAGTGTCTTGAAAAGAAGTAACGTTGATGTGAGCAAAACTAGTTTTATGGGAAATACTGGTAACAGTCATCTAAATAAGAATGCTTCAGTTTGGGTGCTGTCCTCTGTGTGCAGCAATGACAACAGTGAATGCAGAGGTAGTGGCATTTCTGCCCCTAACTTGCTCTGTACTGACTGAGTTGATACAGGTGATATTTCTGCATGTGTTTGTTAGGCACAATGTCAAGAGGTACGGAAACGGAAGGAGCTCGAGCTGCAAATCCTAACAGAAGCAATCCGCTGTTGGGAGGGCGAAGACATTAAAACACTTGGCAATGTCATTTACATGTCCCAGGTCATGATTCAGTGTGCTGGAAGTGAGGTAATGCAGTCCTCATCTTTACTGTCAGTTTTATTTTTCCTTTTGCCATTAAATTGACTATAGTCATTATCTAGCAGAAATAAAATTACTTGGAGAGGTTAATCTGGGATAAAATCTTTCTCTACTGATTTAAGGTGTATTATAAAATAGGAAATAAACTGCTTGAAGATGGATGATCTCATTTGTAAACAGATTACTGGCATGGTTTTACTGTAAGCTGTTCTCCTGTATAATCAATTAAGCTTTGAACTTGTTAGGGGTTTTTATATTACAACTTCATTCAATCAGTTTCCTCCCTCAGAACAAAGATTTCCATACATAAGAGAAAATGTTTTTGCAACTGAATACTTCAGAATTCATCACCAGATAATTTTCTATCAGATATTTTGTTAGGTCTTTAAAAAGAAAATAGATTCACTAGTTCTGATAGTGCATCTCCTACTGCTGCATCTTGTTTTCAAAAAAATCTGCACCAAATTCCTACAATTATTGAATGTCAAATGTAATGGACTCTTAGAAGTTTCTTCATAGCAATTGCTTTTTGACTAGATTCAGAATGGTTGAATTTGTGTAGAAGCACTTGTTTTTTGTTTTCTTTTAAATGATGTACACATTTGTAAAGACTTGCTGAAAAACAGATAATAAACACTTACACTTGGTGAGGACCTGTATTGTATAGTGAAGGTCTGGAAATTGAGATAATCACTTTGAAAGTGGCTGTATTTGTCATTAATTTAAGCTTTATATGTTAATGCTTCTATCTTTCAATGTTTGTCTGTAGCAGTAGATTGAGTAAATTTTCTTCTTGCATAAGAGCACCCCCAAACAAAAAAACTAAAGAACAACCTCATAAGTGAAATCATCAAATTAAAACCAGAACAAAGCAATGAGTATTTTCATTGTGGATATAAGGATTATTTTTCTTTCATAATCTTTCTAATTCAGAACATAATCAGACTTTATGCAAAAATCTGATCTCTTCAATTTGAGAGACCAAAGTCTTGACATGGTAGTAACAGCATCCATCCAAGTTGTGTTGAGAAGTATATCCAATGTATAATTTTGGTTTTGCTGAAATCATCAAAACAGCTGTTATCAAATTAAACAAGGCCAGTATTTCACTCAGAGTGTAAATGGGCTTTAAATTACAAGGCTCTGCCTTCCAGGAAAGAGTATAGGCATGTGTTACTAGCAGTTTTCAAATAGAAAGTATGAGAATTATTGAATTTTCTGCCTTTATGGAGGCTTAATTTTGCTAGGGGCAGGCATGTATTTGG
>VXAV01004054.1:63983-75652 GCA_013399715.1 Alectura lathami
CCCAACACAAAAAGTCACCTTTTCTTGAACTGAAAGCCCCAGCTTGCTTCCCTTTACCCTCTCCAAATACGCTCTTCGTAATCTGGCATCTTCCAAAGCCAAGGCCTATTAAAGCCTGACCTCATTTTCTTGTACATCAGGAATCTTAGCTTAGAAACATTTGTTGGTCTGCTGCTCTGATGTTGCCAACTGGAGAAGTGGCAAAAATCATCTCTGAGCTGGGAAGGTCCCAGATGACCCAGGAGTTAATGGATAAAAGCTGTCTGGGAGTACATGGTGTGCACTAGCTGGTGTAGATCCCAGAGNCTAATAACAGGCATACTGAGAAGAGCCTTCCAAATTTGTAACTGATAGCATGTGTGGTCAGAAAAGATCTCTTTAAAAATAAATAAATAAATAAAATAAAAATAAAGCCAACAAAACACTCAAACCTAATAATTCTGTCTCTGTTAAACAGGATAACAAAAAGATGAAGAAATCATTAGAAGAAGAACAAAGAGCTCGCAAGGACTTGGAGAAGCTTGTTAGAAAAGTTCTAAAGAACATGAATGATCCATCTTGGGATGAAACCAATTTATAACTATTTTTTTTTCTTTCTATTGAAAGACCAGTTGTAAAACTGAGCTGGGAAGCCTTCTGACGTTAGTCAGTGTTGCATCAAGAGCACTACAAAACAGGATTTAACTGGATCTAGTGATTTCTTGCTCTGAACATATAGAAACGGTCAAGCCATTTACTGAAGCAATCTGTATTTTAAGTGTGGAGACTGTGGATCCTGAACTCTACTAAACCTAATTTGTTTGCATCTAAATTACCTCATTTTGCAGAAAGTGCAGCACCTGACTAAAAGTCCATGTTTTTCAGTGGCTTTTTAATTAAATATATATTTTTCTTGTAAATATCTGTAATTTTAAATGCATATGTGGTTGGTATATCAGGGCTGATATGTTGTTTTTTTCTCCTCTTAAAATGGTCACAAGCGTTAGGAACGATGGCAGTACTGTCTTACCTAAGAAAGGCTGGAGTTCTTTGTGGCTAATTATGGATTTGCTCCGAATTACCCATCATCACACATGCAAATTTAAAAACCTGTTTTTCCTATTGACCAGTGTATTTAAATCCTTTACTGTTATTTATGTCTGCACATACATTTTAAACAGTTTACAATTGTTTGGAAGCAGTATTAGACTACAGAAAGTTGTTTATTGACACTAGAAACAATTTTTAGCAATACTAATGCCCATGATTTACGTTCACGTACACCTATTTGGCAGACTAGTCTGTTGCGCTTTGGCCACCAGATGACTGACTGATGTACTTGCCTGTTTTTTATGACTGTGATTTTTAGGTGTTTATGTACTACATTTTATATTGTTGTGCTTAAGCATACAGCTGGCTGATAATTTAATGGATCATACAGTTTGTTAAAGCAAAAAAAATCAGTCTAATCCAGAATTCTGTGAATAAATCATTGCTATTTATTTTTTATGGTCACAACAATTAAATTCTAACTTTTTTTCTTTTGCATAAAATGCATGGGGCAGGCCAAACGTCATTCAGAGCTTTGTTTGTATACCACTATGTAAGACTTTGTTTGGAATTCCCAGACTGTGGAAGCAGAGTCATTCCTTTCCCACCCTGTTTTCTCAGCATACTGCTGGTTTCTGTCCTACTAAGAGTTAAATGGAAACAAACCTGGAAATAAGAATTTTTCATCATACTGTAATTCATAACTTGCTTCACTGGCAGATTGGAAATACATGTCGTGAACACGATTGGAAATTTTGATTCCCTAGTCTGATAGGTGCAATTACTGCAATCCTTTCTGTGTTTATAATAGGAGATGCTGCATTGCTGCAAATGCTGAGCTTCGTTTGGAGCACTAAAACACGAAGCCCATTCAAGCTCATTGTCCCCTTGATTTCAGCAAGCTTTGGCTCAAACTCTAGGTGGTACACTTTTCTGAGGAGTTTTTCTTCGCATGGCAGTCAGAAGTGCAGGTATAGCACAGACCTCTTGCCATCTTGATTTTCTAGTGCCCTTTAATTCTGTTTAAATACAATGCTTGGAACTAAGCAAATGTTTGTATGAACTTGAGTGAATTGGTGCCAGAATGATTAGGGTGGTAAGAATTGTGCACATAGTGAATCTAAGGAAAAATATTTTTAAAGCTGTTCTTGGTGGAAGAATGTGGATAGCTTTTTTTTTTTTTTAATAGGAAAGAATGTCAATGATTACTTGAGAAACAATTCTGTAGGAATGGGTACTTAATCTAAATAGACAATTAGCTGTCTGATTTTCAGAGCTGAATATAGTTGTAATATTTTAATCTGTGTTCCTCTGATTTAAAAATGTCTTCCTTTAAAGCAGCGGACTGGGTAAGAACACGTAAGAATGTCTACAATATCTAGTTGCATATACTCACTGAACTCTAGGCTTTTTGGCAATTCTTGATACCAAAATTTTTCCTACTGTTTGCGGTTGCACAAAAATGTGGGCTGACATTTATAATGATCCTCATGTTTAGAAAATACTCTCGCTAAAAGCGGAGCGATACTAAGCCCTGCAATTCATGGCATATTGCCTAAATTTAGATTTGAGAATGCCAACATAATTGGAATTTTGCTAACACTTCCTGACATTAAGGCTATTCTCAGAGTGAATTTTAACTTTCCATTGAGCATATGTGAAAGGACATTCCAGAGGAAGCATAAAAGGGGAACGTGAATCTTAGCAGTATTTAGCAGATTTTACCTCAGGAATAACTTCCATCGTAACATGACTTTGTTTTACATCATACTGTAAAGAGTAGCATTGCTGTGTAAATTAGCTGACACTTAGTACCTGTGATTATAATAATTTCTGACAGTACCCCTATGCTGATACCTGATGAACATGCCTTAAACACTGGGATCAAGCAGTTGTTAAATATGGCCAGGACTTAGGGACTGATTTTATTCAAGATGGATTGGGATGATGAATTTTTACCAAAAAAAAAAAAAAAAAAACCCTAATATTATATGTAGCTCATGTCCTTAGCTCTAGTGCAGAGAGCGAGATTCAGGCTTTTGGGAACCAAGGAATATCTGAACTTTTTTCTTTTACAATTTGTTATACTGTATATAGAGTGTAAATTTCACCATGGACCTTCTGAATTGTTGGAAACTTTATATAAGCATGGATAAAAGGGGCACTGTTTATTTAACCTATTAAAGGGTTATTTCTCTGCTCTCATCATTTAGGGATGAGGAGATGAAGCCATTTCTTATCCTATAGATGTGAAGCACTTTCATTTCTAAACTGTCTGAAATGTAGCATAACATTTCTCTGTACTTATTGATGTATGCGTGTTTGTCTCACGGTGTCATGGCATCTTAAAGATTAAACAACAGACTGCCTTTGTGTAAACTTTCTTAATGCCAATCATCTAGTGCATTTAGGGTGTCTGTTTACAGTATCTGTGGAGAAGTCAAGTTTAGTGTAGATATCACAATAATATCCTGATATCGACTACTAAAGTGTTTATGCTACATTGTTGTAATTAAACCATGGTTTTTCCCCTACCCAGTGAAGTGTTACATTTCATCTGATGTGTGGGTTATGAGATTAAGAAAGAACACTTTTGTTGGTTATGGTGGGTTGTTTTTTTATTTTATTTTATTATTTTATTTTACTTTTATAAGAGTAACCCCGCTATTTAATAGTTGGAATGCTGTTTTGTAAGGGCCTTTTCACTTTATAATAGCAAATTGCTGCCCTGAAAACAAAGCAAAGCAACAATTGTTTAGAGGGGGGTGTGAAGTAGGATCTTAGCTCTCCTGCACTCAGGAATTTTCACTTTCTTTGGCAACCTGACTTAGGGCAGTGTAAGAGGTGTGGGAGATTAAAGACAGAAGCTAATGAAAGGGAGAAAAGCAGGAAACATTAGAAAGTCAAATTGTTGCATGAATAAAATAAATACTTGTTTACATGCATCATCATAGATGAGAAATTTCTGGTAAGCGTATTGTAGGGACATGACTTGGTCGGTGCCACATGAAATAGGTGGGGATGGTTTGATAGCAGGAACATCATCACTTCATGTATGCTGATGGGATGGGTAATGGAAAATGCTGGAAAAGGCAGCATCAGTCATTTGACAAGGCATTTGAAGGGGTTAATAATGGAGCCTGGATTAGTGAGGTAATGCATCTGTTCCAGCTCAGTTTCTCAAGGAGGTGTACTTAAGAACAGAGGACCTCAGGTGTAGCACTGTGTAACTTCTGTCAGGGAGAAAATTCTTACTTTCCAACTCTTCTCTTGGTTCCTCATTGTAAGGGTAGTCTTTTACCACATTTACATTTGAAATCCGTGTTTGAGACTGAGAAACTTGTGGATTGAGATAAAGACAGGGAGATCACTTACCAATCACTTAGGGAAAATCAGTTTGTTGCCAGTTAAAGGTAAAGATGGGTCGTGAGGAACAAAGACGAATGGAAGCACCTTTCCCCGAGTCATCTCTTTCTTCACTCCTGGCTCCTGCCTTCTCTCCCACCCTCCCCAAGTGGCACAGCGCAAACTGGGAGTGGGGGTTGTGACAGTTCCTCCCATGCTCCTCCCTCCTCGTGCTTTTCCCTGCTCCAGTGTGAGGCCCTCCGTGGGCTGCAGCTGGATATCTGCTCTGATGTGGTCTTCCACGGCCTGCTTCACCGTGGTGTTCTTCGCAGCCTGCAGGCGCATCTCCGCTCCGGCACTTGGAGCACCTCCTCCCCTTCCTCCTCTGAGCTGCATGCTCACAATGTTTCCTCACATTCTTTCTGTCACTGCTGCACTCTGAAAGGTGTTCGGCCAGAGGTGCTACCAGCTTGGCTGATGGGCTTAGCCGTGGAGCTGGCCAGAAGTGACGGTGCCCCGCATGGGGTAGCCGCTGGCATCACTGCTGCAGACTCCAGTGCCACCATGTTGCCAGGTAAACCCAAAGCAGTTCTTAATGCTCAGGAGTGAGTGGGTTCATTGGGCTCAGCAAAGCTCCCCAGGGCCTGTATATAATAATAAACTAAAACTACTGCCAAATTAGGGGGATTGGTGCTTTCTGTGGCAGGTGTGAGAAAGAGGGAGGTGTTAGTCTGATGGGAACGGAAGACGTTTTCTCCCTTGTCTCATCACGTCAGATGGTTGCTTTCCACTTCCTTGCTTGCTCTTTACCTGCCCATTGTTTTTTCTGTCACCTATCGAGCTTCCTTTCAAATCATGATGTAAGTTGTCCAACAGGTGAAAATCACATCGATTTCATTGCCCTGTTAAAGAAGGGGTAAAAATACTTTCCAGAAGCATCACAAACTACTTCATATTGTTATCTCCAGGTAGTTGTCACTTGCCTGCCCAGAAGCAGCAGGAGTGTTTCCCAGGTGTGTGGAGTGCTCTGACAGCTGGAGGAGTATTGCCAATGGAAAGCCTTCAGCACGTGGGAGGGTGTGAGGATCGATACAGCAGAGATGATAATGGTGTTAGGGAGAGCTGCAGCAGTGCTTTGCAACTCAGGGAAATGCTTTGGCCACATTGGCTGCTCTTCCTTCAGGCAGTGCTGGACCTGGAGCTGAAGGTCAGGCTGCGCTGGCAGAGGCAGCAGCTTAAAAATACAGAAGATTAAAGATACCCACCCTGCTGCCAGCACAGCACAAAGTTATTTCTGCTCATACTGTGATGGGTTTCTGAGGAAAGTCTAAAAAGATCTTGGGATGCTTTTCACTGCAAATGACTGCAGCTGCCAACGCTTCTAATTTAAGGTTATGCCTCTCTGAGCTGCTGCTACTTGTCCAGGGGTGTCTAATTTATACCCTGTTGGATCTGTTATACCTAGTTAGGCTCAGGCATTTAGGTGCAGAACCTGGTGTAACCCACTCGCTTTGGACTCTTTTGCTTGCTCCAATAGGGCAAGGGATGGGAAAAGAGGGAGCGTGGAACTGTTACGCATTATGGGAGTGTCAGGCCTAAAATCATCAGGAGAGGTGTGGGCGAAATGTGTTTGTATGTATACAAGTTCTGATGCTGAGCAATCACAGAATTGCAGAGTCTGCCCTTTGGAGAAATGCTGGGATGAAATTTGAGATGAATTCTCTCTACAAGGCATGCTCTGTAATCTGTGGACGCAAATGTGCTCTATTTCACCTTGTGCACTCTGCACTGAAGCTTTCTCTTTACTTGGCATGAACCAAGTATAGTCTTGGAAGGGTAACTGAGTCTGGACTTGGAACTATATCAGCCTTGTGAGCTCTTCATTAATTTGAGTGGCCAAAATCACGCATTAGAGGAAAATGGGAGCTACAGTCTGAGTTACTGTGAACAATTATGATTTTCATTATTCAAATAGCAACAAAATCGTGGCAGTCCAAAACTTGCCCAGATGGTCCCATTAGTTCCTTAATGTTCACACTGATTTCTTTCCCTTCCTGTCTTGAATGAGCACAGGCTGTCTTGTGGGCTTTACCCCAGCAGCTGCCTTGAGCGGCTGTGACTTTGACGTGTCCCCCATTTACCTGGCCATGCACAGTGTCGTGATGGCTTCCCAGTTCACACAGCGGTGCTAACATGACCGGGCAGGCAGAGCCCTGCACACTTCTCACTGTACATAAGGAGCATGTCTGACCATGGGGATGGGTTTAGGTCCACATCTAAAAGGCAGCAGAGGCTGGTGCAGTGAGAAATTCTTCACCTATTGCTCCTCACCAATCCCAGGCACCAGGCATGCTCCGTGGCACCCGGGATAAGATGTTACTTGAAGGCCTGGAGAGATGCTCCAAACTGTTGGAATTATTTATTTTAAAGCCAATGCATCGCTCAGGGTTTTTTTAGACATCTCTTGCCTGTCAGATGACAGTAGCTTTGATAGTGGGTGAGCAATAGAGAAACAGCATGTTTTAACCGTATTTTCCCAGCAGGGGACCATGTGAGCCTCTGCTATGTCAGAAGCTACTCACAGCTTCCCTACATTTGTTAATGCTGCACTTTTGTATGATTTTGAAGCTGGCGAAGTTAGGTTTTTGAATATTTTGGAGCTGTTTTTCAAGCTTCAAGGAAATAATCTATTAACCTTTTGTCCTATTGGACAAAAGTTACCAGTCACAGGGGCTGAAAGTGTTCACTTAGCATTTGACCTAGACATGAATATGGACTTCTTAAATTTTTAATCACTTCCACAAGGCACACATTAATTGTCATAGCATCTGTACATCCAGCATCATGAAGGTTCTCTCAACACAATGCAGTGTTGAGGTAACATGAGATGATGTTCACTGTGTGGAAAACCAAGCATAGAATTCGGCTGTGATCACCAGCTCATTTAATCTCAGACCTTATTATGAGGCAGGCAGAATTTCAGAGAAACTGAGAAACATCCGCTGCCATAGGACAGGTCTCATCCATTCTCACAGGAACTCTGCCATGCAACTGGGTGTTCAATGGGCAGCAGCTGGTCCTTATTCTCAAGCTGCAGCTGAGCTGTAGGCAGGAGGTCCAGGTTAGCATCCTGAGTGCTGTGACCCCTCTGTTTCAGATACCAATGAGGTGTGCTGGACTTGCTGCTGAGGGGCTCAGGCCATGTCCAGTGTGTTCCTCGCCTCATTTATTTCCAGGAGCCCTGCTGGATGTGTGACCAGTGTAGTCATGATGCTGATCTCCTATCTATAGATGGAAAGACGGTATCCTCTTTCAAGAACCATGAATGAAGGTTTCCAGAGCCCTGTGCTATCCCAGTTCTGGTGCATGCAGTTTTTTGAATTAAATGATGGATGTATGTTTTGGTGTGAATACACATGCTTTTTGTATATTGCTTCATTAACAATGGAAATTATTCTGAGCAAGACACTTCTCTATCTAAATGAGCTAGTTTGTCAGCCTGGGGCTTTGTTACCTCCATCTCTTTGCTACAGCCCTCAGCATGAGCAATCCTAAACTATTTGCCAGAAAATAAATTTTTTGAGTCTTGATCCCCGCAGCTAATTTGACCTGGCTCTAAGACCAGAAGACCGGATGTCTTGGCTGCGTTTGTACTGAAATTGTCCAGCTGGATGATGGATTGTATCATGGAGTTATGAGATAGCTATGGTGGAACCACCCTTTGCAGCTGGGGACTGACAACAGAGCTTCCAGCTGCACCAGCAGGCCTGTTAAGGAATCTGGCCATTCACGCCATCTGCGGAAGGGCTGTATAGAGTTCAGAGCAATGATGCAGTGCTAATGACAAATAAAAGCCATGTTAGAGTAGAGGATTCTCCGACTCCTACCCACTAACAATGTCGGTGAGGGGCCCTTGTGTGGAGGAGTGGATAGAGGAAAGAGAACAAAATGGGCATTATCCCAAATCAGAGCTCGCTGACGTTGGCTGTTGTATCTTGCTCTCCATGACTCTGTCAAACTCAGTGCAAGACTCCTCCTTCTGAGGTGCAGCTCTTCAGAGACAGCTGGGGCACGAAGAATGTATTCCGTCTTGCGTGTCCCTTGTTGAATCATGGGGAGGGCTGGAGGTGAGCTTTGCCTACAAATGTTGCAATGGAAGAATATTCTTGAATTTTGAGTGGTTGTGCATGCGTAGACAACACATCTAGGTACCAAGAGTAATTTTTCCTACTTGTGGAAAAGAAGAAAAAGGCAGGTGTTGAATAATCACATAATCTAATTATTAGATTTATGTGGTGCTATTTTGGGAAAGTAAACAAAGAAATGGATTAAAGAATCTTGAGTTCTTCTCATTCAACAGGTTTGGTTTCTGGTTGAATGGAGAGCTTCACTTCTGAGGACTTGGTGTGTGGAGATATTTCGATGCCTAGTTCTTGGGCTGTAAAATGCAGTTATTCTTGAATGTACATCATTCTTGAGTGTCTGCTATGGATAGCTGCACAAATCAATGCTGCATAATTTGCCTGCTGCAGATTGTGAAATGAGAAAACTGTTCTGTAAGGACATCAGAAGCACAAAACACCATTGTACAAAACACAGTGGAAATTCAGTCTAGTCTCTTGAAATGGTTGATCTTGCTGATTGCCTCGCATTTTGAATGCAGCAAAGACTCCCAGCATAAAAATTTGTATTCCAATCATTTGTGTTTCTATCAGTTTGTAGTCCATTGGAATTCTTTTATAAATGTTTTAAAACAGTTCAGATTAATGGTTCAGATTAATTGACTGAAAGAAGCAGCATGCACTTCTCTAGCCATTCTGAATGGCGTTCTGCTCATCGAGTGTCAGATCTTATCAGCATCCGCCACCAAATTTCAGGTCTAACCAGTGTTGGCTTATATGAAATTCAGGAACTCAGTCCCTTTGTCAAATGTGGTTGAAGTTCACTAGAAGGTTCAGAATTTGTTCAGGCTGGGAGGGAGTATGGGAAGCAGATGAGCTCGCCAAAGGATTTTGTTGTTCCTGGTACCTCAGGAAGGTGATGAAGAAACACTGGGTGCAAACTTGGAATAAAACACATAATTGCTCATCACTCTTGAATCAACTGAAAATATGACACATCTGGTCTGCGCCAGGCATAAGGCAATTGTATGTACGCAAGAGTTGCCACTTTCATTGCCATTTCATATTTTATTGAAAATGCCGTTTCCATTGGCATTTTTGTTCTGAAGCATCACTTTTCCCCAAGAAGCGATGAGTCAAGACTTAATGCAGTACTTTCCACAGCAGTGTTGATCAGGGATATCAGCAAGCAGAAATGACTCCTAGCAGCACACACCGCTCAGGACCCAGTGCCTGTGTGTCAGTGCCTGCTGCCCAGCACGGCTAAAACCCACTGACGGATGGAGGTTGTGCCTGTGGACAGCTGTGAGGTCTTGTGGGTGTTTGCAGTTTTGCTTTTTCACCCCTCCATGACATCATCTTGCTCTGAGCCAAGCTTAGACGCTGCCCTGGAGCCACGGCTGCAGCCTTTCTTGCTGGGGGGTGTTTGAAAGTGCTTGAAAGAAAGGTGGAGCTTTCAAACAGGGTTCTCTATATGGGTATGAAACCAATGTGACTGTGTCCATATCAATATTAAGCTGAGACAGAAGTGAAAAGTTGTATGAAACCCTGCCTGACAGGGCTCTTCCTCAGCCCTGGGTTGTGTGGGATTATCTCTGGCAGTGCTACCTGTGCAGGTGAACGCTGCAAAAAGGGCACGCTTGGGGGACAAAATTTGTTAGGCTGAGCCTAGTCATTTGCCACAGCTGAGACTGTCAGACTGGTCAACACCTGCCTCTCCTTGGCCAAAACTGGTGCAGTGGGGCTGAGGGAACCTCACAATGGCTGACAGCCTCATAAACTGTATCTTCTGCCAGGCTTTGGAGGGTGACTCATGGTAAGTTATTCCAAAATGCTCACCTTCAAAATAGTGATAGATGAGGCAAGTTATTATCTCATAAATTGTCATACAGAAAGCAAAGTGCTTCAGATAAAAAAAAATGCTTGCTTTGGATTTACATACTCAGAGTTACGAAGAGCAAATGATGTATTTGCATTACGTGAGTTCACAGGGGAGTAAACAACCTGTCTTCACAGTTAGAAAAAAACATGTTTGGTTAGAGGTAGTTCCGCCGTGTAAAGAAGCAAGGCAGTGTAGAGTTTCACACAAAGTGTACGTATTGTAAATGAGTCATGTCAATGTGCTATGTGAATAAACAAGATTCAGAAGTGTAATGGCACAGCTCGGTACCATACTTGTCAGAAAAATACAAAAGAGTTTTGGCAAAAGCTGAGTGCTTCCAAAATCTTGTGCAGTTTATTAGATTTTGAACCGTGATGAGCATATAAAGCTCAGAGAATTCCTCACCCAGCTCTAATTTATCTTGGTTCAGTGTATGAGGATTTGTATTGCAGGGAGATTGTGTGGGCTGATGGACAGTCATATACAATGCATTTTCCAGTACAGTCAGATTTGAAGTAGAACAAAACTAGATCCAGAGGAGCTTGCCATAAATATTGTATTGTGCCTGGAACAAGCACAATCCTAATAAGAGCTGTGTATAGCTGTGATGTAGGAGCACTGGCTGGGGGAGCCAGTCTGTGTTTATTGTGACATGGTGTTCCTTCTGTCCAAATTAGATGATGACACGGGTTTGGTACTGATGCCTGAAAGCTCTGAGCCTGGATGAACTCTCTAAATAGGCCAGAATGTGTTCTTGGATACCTGCATCCTTTAGCTGTTTACCTCTGCCTCTGTGAACACCTGCAGTAAAGATGTGACTCCAAGCATGGAAGTTCACCAGCTGTTGTAGAAATTAATTCCTTTCACTACAGCACATGTGCGAGCAGTGGCAGGTAGGAGTGATGGTGGGAAGAGAAGAAGCCATGAAAAAGGTATAGACTAAGGGTAGCTTACAGAGTAAAATCAAAATAAAGAAATGCCTTAAGGACTTCAGTGTGAATGCCAAGGAATGTTGGCATGGCTTTCTGTACTGGCAGAGATACTGGGAGCAATCAAAACATCATTCAGTGGTGGTGGAGTAGCATCGCTTGAGGGAAGCCCACAAACCATCCAAGCGAAATAGAGCTGAGAACCTCAGGGCTCCAGGGGGTTCCTTGCCACCTTCTTCCCCTAAATCTGGCAAAATCCCAAGTGTGTGAAGGTTGGCTGAAAAAATTCTGTTCTTTGATTTTTATTGTGACTTCCTGTGGCTTTTTCCCTTCCTGGAAAGTAGAGCTCTTCATCATCTGAAA
>VXAV01004055.1:90794-103030 GCA_013399715.1 Alectura lathami
GGAAGACCTCATAGTGAACGAAATGGCATAAGTTATTGAAAGAACATTACATATTGGGGTTTTATCTCACTCTTTATCTCACCCCCATGGTGCTATTTGTTGGCTTTATACAGGGATTTAGCACCATTTTAGATTCCATACTATTTACTGGACATTTGAATAGGACTACAGATATGACACAGGACCTGTGAGAGAACCACACCATTTAGTAGCAGGAATTAATAGGCAAGGTACCCAAACGTGTTACAAATAACCTACAAGCAGACCATGAGTCAAACTGAAAAAGATGTAATTCTAGTGTAATTGGATCTCCCAATTTAATGAGGTCTGGTGTCTCTATCTTTAAAGCAAAACAAGGCAAAGCCAAACCCGAAACCAAGAATTCTGTTTCTGTGTTGTTCATTACAGTTTGTTACTCTATTGGAAAGTCACGAAAAAGATAGATTTCTGTTTTGAGAAGAACTTTAACTCAAGAAATCTACTGTTCTTTTTGCCTTTCTGTACTGAGAGACAGCCTTTGACAAGATTATGTCCCAGAGCTGAAAATAAGGACAGCTAGAAATAATGTCACAATACCAGTAGTCTATGTGCACCATGCATATTTTTATAAGGCATTGTTTCAGACAAAAGAACCATTTTACAGGTTAATAATGATTACTGTCTTTAGTCTTTCAGTGGCAAAGGTGTGTAGATTCTTAAATTGTTTAAAACAGGAGGAAACAATAAATAACACAGAGGTGATTGTTGAGTCAATGTTATTTATCAATAGTTAAAACAAGGATATGAAAGTACCAAAGCCAGATAGAAGAAGAGGACCAAACTGGTAAAACCTAAAAGTCCTTAGAGAAGAAGCATTGGAAGAAGAAGCTAGCAGATCAGTAAGATCAAGGATTTGCCCTTTACAAACACCAATGTTCTGTTTGTAAACAGCATAGGTCTACACTTTCAAGCAGACTTCCTGGCCAGTTTACACAGCTGTGTGTTTACAGAAAGGTAACCAGCCTACTAATGCCTGGACTAGAGGTATGCATGATCTAGTTCATACTGACCAGAAAATAATTCTTGCATATGGAAGCTGTCCATATGAAATAACTTTCAAGTCTCCATATGCCTTTAAAAAAAAAAAAAAAAAAAAAAAGGTTGAAATATACATATGTACATATGTATATGTATATATATTTATGTACAAATATTTACTTATTCAGAAGTTTTGAGATTTACAACTTCCTGTCTGTTTCTCCTGAAATGGAGAGATGGAAAAGAGAAGGAGCAAGGACAGACTAAAAAAGTATTAGATAAGCCCTAAAAGCACTGACCAGGTAGAGCAGGATTCTCAAAGCTGATTGATAACGTTATCTAGAAACATTATGCTGTACACAGAGTTCAACAAAAAATCTCCAATGCCTAAATCTCCTAAATTTGTTGTGTTTTTAATTGAGATGTACAGTGACATAAAAATATCAATGGTAGCACCAACAAAGTAACAGCTAGTGATAGGATAATGATAAAGTAATAAACAGAATAGATGCTTTAAATTTTTTTGTTATAAGTTAAAGCTGATAAAGTAATAATAATATTTTAAATAGCAACTAACAAGTAATAAAAAAATAAATAAAACCCACAACCCTGTGAACAAGGAGTTTGTTACTAGCTCCCCCATCGCAAGTGTATTTCAGCTTGAAATGAAGAAAAATAAAATGTCCCAATGAAGTCAATTAAATAAAATCCAGTGATTATTATTCAAAGATAATATAATAAAGTGATCCACAGAAAATAAAACACCTATTATAACAACAATAAAATATAATGGAGAAATAAATAGGAGGAAAAAGCTAAAAGAGGGGAATTAGTGATGATATCGTGGCAGTCCAAAAGGGTACAAATATAAAATATTAATGTATTAAAGAAAGAAAATAAAACAGAGCTGTAGACACAGAGGTTATCAGGACCAGTATATGAGTATAAATTTATATTAACAAAGATTATCAGAACAATGAAAGAATCAGGCCAAGCTTTTAAACAGATGTTACAAGCACTTGCTAGAGCATATTAGCAAAAATCTAAGAGACTATTTTAGCCCTACTGAAGGTTTTATGAAAGAAGAAAATTGAAAACTCTGAGGTAGAACGTCTCCAAGATACTTTTTATCTACCTTGAAATGAAACTGAGTTAAAGCAGAAATTAAGTTTGTTTGCTTTAACTGCTAAATTCTTTCTGTTTATTTTCCATTTCTTTTTCCTTATATGCATCTCTTTTAAAGACAAATTGTCAAAATTCATTGCGGAAGGGACTTCCATTGAAACGAAATGGCTTTTAAATATGAAAAATGTTGAAAATCTTCTTGTACTTCATCGCTACTATTAAAATGGCAGCAACCTGAAATATTCCTTTAAAAGCTTTCCTAAATGACTCATTATTTGTCCCAGGAGACTATGTACAAAATTAATCAAACATAAATATAAGACATGGAGTATTTAATCTGTCTAAGAAAAAAATAAGATAATAAAACCAAGATATTTCCAGGCCTTGTTGTCAGGGATAGAGTGTTGTCGAACACTAAATAACATCCTCCTTCCCAACAAAAAAAAAATGCTGCATTTTTGGTGGTGTTCAGTTTCTTTGGCTACTGAAGTCCTAAGAGAGATTTCTGAGAAAAATATAGAATGTATCTCAGCTTTTCAGTCTCTGAAAAACTAGCAGAATCACAGTTCTCAGTTGGCCAAATGACAGTTTTCATTTACTGTGCTGCATAAGCAATTGAAAACATTATACCTGTACTGGTGAGAATAGAAAGCAGACCAATACTTACTGAAGTAACAAAATATAGTTAGCTAGTCAGAACTTTATTTATTTATTTATTTATTTTCTAAATGAAATGTAGTTTTTTAAGTAACATTCAAATGTACTCCAATGGATTTTTTTAGCCCTGCATTGTTTGATTAAGAAAGGGAGAAAGGGAAACCCAGGGAACTACAGGCTGGTGAGCGTCACGTCTGTGCCTGGAAAGATCATGGAGCGGATCCTTCTGGAGGAGATGCTAAGGCACATGCGAGATGAGGAGGTGATCCGAGACAGCCAGCACAGCTTCACCCAGGGTAGGTTGTGCCTGAGAAATCTGGTGGCCTTCAATGATGGAGTGACAGCATCGGGGGACCAAGGGAGGGCGACGGATGTCGTCTACCTGGATTTGTTCAAGGCCTTTGACATGGTCCTGCACCATGGGACCAAGGCTCCAGGGAGACCTCATTGCGGCCTTCCAATACTTAAAAGGAACTTATGGGCAGAAGGGGGACCGACTTTTTACACAGGTGGATAATGATAGGACAAGGGGGAATGGGCTAAAACTTAAAGAGGGGAGGTTTAGGTTGGACATCAGGAAGAAATTCTTCACTGAGAGAGTGGTGAGGTGCTGGAACAGACTGCCCAGAGAAGCTGTGGCTGCCCCATCCCTGGCTGTGTTCAAGGCCAGGCTGGATGGGTTCCTGGGCAGTTTGATCTAGTGAGCTAGTGGTTGGCAGCCCTGTCCACAGCAGGGGGTTTGGAACTAGATGATCTTTGAGGTCCCTTCTAACCCAAGCCATTCTATGATTCTATGATTCTATGATTAATTCATTTTTCACTGTCTACATCCGGACAAAAGATTAAAATACAGCAGCAGATCAAGTCAAATGTTCTGTATTTCAAATAGTTGCAGATGAACTTTTCTGAATGATTAGCTGACATTAAAAACAAAATGACCAGTAACAAAGTAAGACAATTTTATTATTCTACTATTTCGTATAGGGTTGGTAATAAAACAGTAATCAAAATATCACAAAATATTTTATTATATAACTAAAACATATTTTGCATGTGCCCCCGTGCTTTCTCTAAGGACGAAGTTTAATATATTCTAGAAGCATGCCAATTTTCAGACTGCAAAAAGTCATTTAATTTTTGTTTAAAAATGTTCTTTTGCATTGATGTATTGTAAAACTGACAGAAGATAGCATTTAAATTATAAGAAGTTGCAAATTAGTGTATTCAGATGTAAAATAATTTCCACTCAAGGAAAATGTACATCCCTTTTAAATGTTAAGAAAGACATTTGATGCCTTTGGGTACACATATTTTGTGCAGATGCTTCACAGAGAAGTAATCAAAGCTTCCTTGTTTTCTATTTCAGAAGGCAGGAGACTGGAAATAAATTAAAGCATGTGATTTTCTTCCTTAAAGGACACTTGCTCTTCCTTAGCAATTTAAGAGAGTGTGGGGATGGGTAGCAAGGCTGCACTAATTCTTTGTTAAAACGGCACTTTTGACAGTTTGACTTGAGACTTTTTGACATTTTGGTGAAACAAAAGTGTAGAAACTACAAACTAATAGTTTCTTCCTATATATTGAGGTGAAACATTAAGAACAGATAATGTTTTAGTATTCAAATAGCAGTCTCTTCTAAAGGCTGAGAGAAATCAGAAACATTGAAGATATAATTAAAGAAAAAAAAAAATAGTTTCAGGAGAGCTCTGGAAGTGTAGCTTTGAGGGAAATTCATACATATAAAATTAAACAGGAAGAAAGGTTGCATATCTTAAACATTTGAAAAGCATAAATATAGGAGTTCCTATAACCAAGGGCTTCAAATCTGTCTTTGACCAGAGCAGCATAGTGAAAGACAGCATCAAGTAAAACTTGAGTATGATTTGATAGGCAAATTTGGAGAAATGTAATTCAGTTTGGATCATCTCTGATAGTAGCATTCTGTATAATTACATTGATACTGCTTTTTTACAACTACATCCAGTCAGGTTAGTAATCTCAATGTAAAAGTGTAGGGAAGAAATATGTTTACTGTTCATATATGTGCATTTATATTATAAGGAATAGGTTGCCCAGAGAAGTGGTGGATGTCTTGCTCCTGGAGGACTTCAAGGTCAGGCTGGACAGGGCTCTGAGCAACCTGCTATAGCTGTAAATATTCCTGTTCACTGCAGGGGAGTTGGACTAGGTGACCTTTAAAGGTACCTTTCAGCTTGGATGATTGTATGATTCTATGATTCTAGATTAATTTCTAGGTCACAGCCTGTTCTCAAGTTCTGGGGAAACATCCATACTGGGGAAATTAATGTCCTTGATATTCACCGTGGCCTCAAAGAAGTAACTGAAAATATTTTTATCTCTAATATTTGATTCTCGCTTCTTTGTAATCCTGGTTACACCTTTAACTAAAGGTGTTCAAAACCACTCAGCTTCACATTGCATGACTTGTAGTTTATTTGTCTTAAACATCAAAGCTTCACAGCTGTTAATAATCCTGGCACGTTTCCTTGCTTCTTAGCATGAATTTCACTATTTTATGTAAGACAAATTAATGGAGAGACAGCCAATTTTTACTGGGCATCAGCCTGAAAAATCTAGAGGTATTGAATTACCAGTTCCATGTACAGATCTGTGTCATGGCATGTCCCGATCCGGAATCAGGGGAGGTTTCTTTTTGATCCCAAGAGATAAAATTAAGACACAAATGAGGTCAAATGCTGTGCAACTAAACCTAGATTTATTATCAAGGAATTGAGAGAGAATAGTGATAGGACAGAGTGAAATGGAAAGGCAGAAATTAAGCAACAATTCGAGATAGGGTTGCAAGAATAGTCACCGCCCAGGAGGTCCGATAGATGTTCCAGGGATTCATCGATTGTCCAGGAGTTCAAGAGTCCAGGAGGTTGCTGGTGGCAGGTCGACGATGGCAGGTCAACGATGGCAGGCCAATGATGGCAGGTTGAACACACACAGACAAATTGTTGCAGTGTTTTTTTATCTGTTCTGGCCACATGTTTGGTGATGCAACTTCCACCAGTTTGCTGGCCCATAGTTTCCGTTCTTCTTGGCAATAACAGGATGTGTGTCCCAAACAATGCCTGCCTGTCATAGTGTCCCATATCTTCACTCAGTTTTGAGCAATCTCTTGAGACATAACGTTTAAAACTTTACAGTTTCCTACATGGCATCACTGAGATAAATTTTAGACAAGCATCAGCAGACCTTTTCTGGTATTATTCTTGCCAGTTCAGTGGCCAGGTTGAGTGACTTCATAAAGATCAAGTTCCCATGAACAACTCTTTGACATCACATCTTATGAGAATACAGGACAGACCTTCTTGTTTTATTTTGTCCTAGATCAAAAATTGAACAGATGTAAGAATAAAAAGCAATTCATTAATAAGGGTTCAAATAATGTAAAGAAACAAGTTGCTTTCATTTAATTCAACTTACTTTCTTACAAACATAAAATGGATACATTAGAAAACCAGCCAGACTAGTGAGTTACAGGCTTGAATATAAGAAAAAAGCAATTAAATTTATTTGCTGATGGGGGAAAAAAAGTGGTTGTAGATATCTGAAAAAGGTTCTATATAAAAACATAAAAACTCTACTCTTATAATCGTCATAATTGTCTTCCAAAAGCATACATCCTTCATCTTCAACCTATGCCTCCTATCTCCATCTTTGGAGGAAGGAATAGCTGGCCAAACCAAAGCTACCATTATCCCTTAAAAATCAAGAACAATACATTTTGTGCAATCAGCTTTCTTGGAAATGAAAATGCTTGTTTGCTAAAAAGCTAATGAAGTACACATGTCTCAGAGTGACAACAGAGAAGTCAGAAAGTTTCCTAAGCTCTGCCAGTAAGGCAATATTATAACACAGGACTCTCCCTTGACAGTAACCAGAAATACTAGATGGACTGAGCTATTAAAATCACAGATGATTGACACTTATCCTCATGAAATCCAGAATCCTCACAAAAGACTGTCCTTGAGATGAACAGACAGCTTAAGGTATTCACCTAGTAAACTTGCAGTACCGATTGCATCACTTTAATAAACTGAGAGCCAGGAGATGCTTCCTGAGTAGTTAAAGCTTATAATTGAGCTTTGGGAAGATATTTACATCAAACAAATAACCTCCCAGTGCTATCTGACCGTATCGTGTGCATTGACATCTGTCCAGCAAGTTGGAATTACTGAAATTTTGGCATGACAAGTGTTGGATCTTTTATGGTAAATGAGCAAGTTAGAGATGCCAACAGCTGATGCCCTCCTCAGTTTGATTGCTGTTGGGTGTTGGCATAATAACAATGTAGACAACTTGATTTTCATAATCTCATTGGGAAGTTTGTATCATCCATTCTGTTCTCCTTTGCATGTCTATTTAAAGTACAAGCTGCTAGAGTGATTCACAGTAAAAAAAAAAATCTGTAAATGGAATCAGAATTTCTAATACTGATCACTGACCGACTGTATAGCTAAATGTTGTAAATAAATTCAAGTGTTTCTACATGTGCAGAAGAGTTTATCTAAAAAAATACTTTTTTTAGTATTTAGTATTTAGTATTTAGAATTGAGAAAATAGTTAATGTTAGATCTTTCTAATAGCGGGATTGGAAAATTCCTTATATTAAATTCTCCCTCTTCTTCGGGTTATTCAAGCAGCAAAACTGAAGTACTCCTTTACTTGGAAACTGTAAGTGAAATTGGGAAAGGATTTGGAGAAAGGGAGAATTTCAAGACATTTACTCCTTCAAGATGTAACCACAATCAAAAAACTGAGATTCAGGATTTACAGACTCATAGAATTATAGAACTATGGAATGACAGTATCACTTGAATGAGATGAGATGAGAACTTATGATGTCTCTAGTTCAAGCTCCTGCTCAAAGCAGGGCCAGCACAGAGGTTACTCAGCTATATGTTGTCAGGTCTTGAAAATCTCCAAAGACAGAGATGGTACAATCTCTATGGGCAACCTGCTCCAACAGTATTTTTGTGTTAACACTGGCAACAGAAGAGGAAAAGATGAGAAACAGAAAACTTAGATCATAGAAACCTTGTGTAGGCTGCATTTCAGCCTGTTCCATGATGGCACATTTTGTATTCTCTGTTCAAGGCTTCAGTTTGCTTGATTTCATCTTCTTAGGCTTTGGGTTTTCTTTTTGTTTTGTGCAGCACTGAGTTGCTGTGCATTGATTCTGGAACAAATATGTCCTTCTACCATGGTATAGGCAAAATATATTGTTGTCACTTCTTGTCGTGACTGAATGTCATGGTTGAAAACAGAGTTAAGGAAAAAAAAAAAAAAGGAGTATTCCATAGCATATACATCACGGCACCCTGCTCTCCAGGAAAAAGGAGGGGGGGGGGTTGCCGAGGGGGAAAAGCTGCGGTTTGCGGAGATGTGTTAGGCTGGCGCGTGGCCACGCGGCGCGAGCAAGCGTGTGCAGGCGCGGTGGGGTGGGTCCTGGTGCTCGGGGGTCTGGCTCTGGGGCAGTCGGGCTGGCGCATCGGTGAGAACTTGCCTTTTGCTGTAAGTTAATTGTTCAAATCTCTTACGTTCACTTTTAATATCGCAGTAAATTTAGTTATAGAACTAACTCTTGAGTTCTATCTTTTATTTTCCTCTCAGTTTCCCTCTTTCCCCCCGCTGATACTGGCCACCGGCAGCTGCCTCGAGCTTGCTCTCCAGAGGGGGAGGGGAAAGCGAGCTAGTGTTGTGAGATACCAAGGGTTTAAACCACAACACTAAAGAACAAAATCCTACAGTGAAAGAAGTCTCAATGGAAATGGGCAAGCACAGTATGTCCATGAAGATCAAAGATTAATGTAGTGTATGTAGGGTGTGACTTACCACAGGTGTTGCAAAGAAAATTAATTTTATTTCAACATAAAGTGGGCTGGAGGGTGGCCCTTGTTTTAGATAATAAGCTGCGTCAGTACTGTGAACCAGCTGACTGTATCACAGTTGATTGGATCAACTTGTGGTGCTCTTATGTTCATTAAAAGAGAGTGAATATTTCTCTGAGATAGCCAGACCAGCATAGGGAGAGTAAATCTGTGGCTCTAAATCATAGAGTACAAAAATTAAACTAACAAAATAATTTTGAAGAGAGCAATGGGCTTCAGCTGGCTGCAATGCATGTATTCCTTCCCAATGGAATGGGCACTGGTGGCACCCAGCATTGTGCAGATGAGCATATTATAGAGACTGGTAATAAGGATCACATTGTCACTGTGATTGAACTGTGTATTGCAAAAGTTCTGTTTTGCTTGGTGTATCTTAAATTTTCTACTGTGATTTCAGTATATTTTGTATGACTGATAAATAAGACATCCTTGATAACTTCAAATATCTTCAAAAAAGTAAATTTGATATTAACGCACATAGTTCACACATGGACTATCTAAAAGAATCTGACCAGGGAGTATTTATTGGACTCTGTCAATAGTTGCAATAATTCTAATAAGACTATGTTACTATAAACTTTAACATAGGCTAAGAAACAAAAGAAGCTTTCAAAGGACACTATCTGTTAAGCTTGCATATCAATGCAAGAGAAGAGGATTTATTCTAATCTAACAATTCATAAATTGCACCTATTAAAGGACTTCAATTTTTATGTGATATAATAAACGTATTGCCATAACACTCTGTGGCTACACCAATGCAGTCTGATGAGCTTACATGTGTAAATCTTGATGGTTTCAGGTTTTCAGACATGTCTGTAAACATTGTGTGCACTTAAACTTTTACAGGCTGTATTCAACAGATTATCTACAAGACAATATGACCTTACTGAGGTAACTGAGAATGTAAAGTGTAGTTTTGTGAGACTGTTTAAAATTAAATAAGCGATACAATTCAATGTAATTTAAAGAATGAAAACAGCTGAATTCAGAATACAAAATTAAATTTTATATTAATTACAACTTTTATTCTGTAGGTTATGATTCAAATTTGGATCTATATCTCTGATATAAAATGTTCAATTTGTAAGTTAATTAGGTTAAATACCAGACCTTGAAAAAGATTAGAGTTCTGGATTTCATGTAGTATATTATTTGTAGGTTTATTTAGATGGAAATCTTGATTTAGGACCACACCTTCCTGTGTCTGCAAATTTATTTTGCTGGTTTTGGCCTGCTACTCTTTGATATGGTAATCCAAAACAGTGATAATGGGAGGTGCTTTCTGCAGTATGTATGTATAGTTGCATCGGTTGACAAATCTTACCAAAACCTTAAAGAAAAACTTCTTCCCTCTGCTAAATGGAATTCATAGTTTATAGATTCAAAGTGTTTTAATGAAAGAGCAATTCTCTAGACAAATACACTCATAAAATGTTACATTTTCACTGAAAATAGTCTAGTTGAGATTTGAACAGAATCCTCTTATCTGAAATTAGTTCAGTTATTTGCATACACACAGGCCACAGATGGAACATTCAAAAGTGAAGCATTCAAAAGTAAAAACACCATCTGCATTTGTTATTAATGACAAATTATAGGGAAGTCTGAGAATCTCATTTCCGATAACTACACTGCAAAATGGTTCACAAGATATTCACAGTTCTCAATAGTTTTGACCCTGCAAAATAATTACTATAAACCTCAGCTTTATGTTAGTCAGAAGTACTTATATATCTCATTATAATTAGGGACATAAGAATGTTTTCTTCCATACACTATTTGGAATACTGTAGCATATCAAGTCTGTAAACTATCTACAATATATATTCCTATTCATGTTGATATTCCAATATATGAATTACATAAAATTTTCTGAAATTGCAGTCATCAGCCATGATGATCAGAGTTAGATGGAACCATAACCTTGTCTGGACAAAATATAAGAGGTAATAGTAACATCCGTGTTTTCAAACAAAGTCAGTGTGAGCTGAAGGCAAGCAGCATTTTTCAGGTACCTCTCAAAATTGGAAGAGATATATACTTATGCCTCGTTACATTTTAATCAGCTTCACCCAGTATCACAGGAAAAAAAATATCAGAACATGAAAGGGAAAAATAAGTTGATGCCAAAACGTTTGTCTAGATGGTTATTAATGCTCAACATTTCATTTACAGAATTCAACTACTGAATGAGAAAAATCAATTGCAAACCATAAACAAATTCTAAGTTGACAGTTTTCAACTTCAGAGTTTCTCTTTTGTCAATCAACATATTTCAACTTTCTAATGTTTATGCTTAGCCTTGGGAAAGTTTAGTACCATTTAGTCCAGACTGCTATACACACTGGGCAACAGCTACAATGATTTCAAATCCTAATGAATTCATTTATTAAAGTAAACAGGCATTAGCCAAACCATGCAGCAAGATTGGCAGGTAACATACCTAAAACTCTGAGTACTGTAGTAATGAACCAGATCAAAGGAAGCAGCTGTTTCTGTAAGATATGCAGTTAAGCTGTCAGTATGAGCAACTGAATTAGCAGAGTATGTAAAACCCCAAGGACTGATGAAAGCAACTGAAATGTTGATTTGGAAGATAGAGCTCATTGAATAAAGCATACCTAAATTAAATTAACAAATTATACAGGTACGCCTGGCAAATACCCACAAGACTAGTAAAGAGAATAATATCACCAACAAAGTAACATAAAATAGAGTCATCTGGAATGTCTAGCGAATTTAAAGAAAACAGTACATGTAGTAGCAGTCAGATTACAAGGTATCTTTCAGACCTCATCTTCCTATTCTTTGAATATATTCACTTTGCATACAGAAAATAATATAATTTATAAAACTGATTACCTGGCTCTTGCTTACAAAAGACTTAACCAATTATGATGTTCATTTGAACATGTAATGTTTGCAAGATTGTGTCTATATTACGCTTATAAATCATAAAGGCAAAATTACTATTACATAAATATATTCCAAATCCTCCATTTAAGAGAGATTGCATGTTTTATATTTTAGTCCCCACTATAAAGCATCAATACTCAAACAACAACAATAAAAACTGTTGTACAAAAGATTTTTGAATACTCCATTCATGAATCTTTGGCTCACAAGTCTCTAGATAACAAAATTATACAGACATAACATTTGAAAATGGGTAATATTAGTTTTTTGCTTCATAATTTTATTATTTTTTGTGTTCCTTTGCTTGATTTCTTCTTGTTTAATTTCTTTTGTCTCTCCCCTCTCCTCGCTCCCCCCTCTCCCGTGTTTTTTTCCTTACAGTATAAGAAGTTTTACAACTTTTGTAATGAACAGGTATAAAATTATTATGTAATGATGTTAAATATCTTGACATTCCATTTAGCTCTGCCTTATAAGAAATGAGCTTTGTTTTTTTTCCATAAATCTTAGAGTATCTAAAATAATTCTTACTACAATTTCTAGGAGGTCATGGAAAGTGAGCACTATAAATAATGTAAAAAAAAAAAAAAAAAAAAA